>PVJI01006289.1:0-87859 GCA_004026765.1 Micronycteris hirsuta | reverse complement strand
CACTCCCCCCCCCCCTGCCCCCACCACCACCTGCCTGGATTAGACTCTGGTTCTCTGGGGTCAGTTTCCTCATGATTTTTAGAGCCCTAGTCCTACCTTCCCTTGTACCTGGCCGACTCACCTTTTGCACTGAGTTCAGCATTGGAGTCGGAGGAGTAGGGAAGGAGAGGAGAAGTTTCAGTCTTGTATGAATTCAGCTGGAAAAATAAGCATACCCGATTTAAGCAAATCTCCACATTGTTCCTGGAGTGGTTTTAGGTCTTTATAAAACCCAGGGAGTGTCAGCTAATGCCCCATCTCTTCAAGGCCAAACATTCCATGATTCTGGAGTGGGCAAATCTGCGGCCCCAGATTTGTCCAGGGACCCTTTCACCTTCCCTACCTCAGCTGGAACCTGGGTCATCCCGACGAAGGGCTTCCTTTTCGGTCTGTCCCAAACCTCACATTCCAAGTGGTGGGGCGGCCTGGTCCTGCCCTCCAGGTGTCATTTTGAGATTACTGCCCAAAGTCGTTTGTCAAGATACCATTTTTTTTCTTTTTTTAAGATTTAAAAAAAAATTCACACCTGAAGACATTTTTTCATTGCTTTAAAAAGAGAGGAAGGGAGAGAGGGAAATATCCATGTGAGTGAGAAACACCAATTGGTTGCCTCCCATACATGCCTGGACTGGGGATCGAACCTGCAACCTAGGGATGTGCCCTGACTGGGACTGAACCTGCAGCCTTTCTGTTTATGGGATGATGCTTCAACCAATTGAGCTGGGGTGAGACTGTTTTCTTTTCAAGTTCACGATGTTCACTTTTTTTTTTTTCCTGTTTTCTTTGAGGAGAACTCTGAATTTGGATTCAAATGATACCAGTTAGAAAGATTGTTTTCCAATATCCCTGAAATTTTGTGGGATCGCTCGAGGTGCTGGGAAATGTGGATACCAGACTATTTAGATCCCTGGCTGATCCAGAAGCAGGGGCAGTAAACAACCTCATCTTCAGAATTCTCGCGAGACCCCTGAGAGAGACCCATGTGATTTGCACACACAAAATATATAACGTATGCAATATACAAAAGATAAAATAAATACTCCTGGGCTAATCGCCCAGCTTAAAAAACAGAACGTTGCCAAAATGGTGAAGCTTTTCTGTCCTCCCTGTTGGTCTTCCCCACAAGAGCAATTTTATGTTTATTATTTTCTTCCCATTACAGTTTGAAAGCATATTTAGTACAATGAATACATTTTATAATTTTGAATGCACTTAAACTTTATGTGAACAGTGTCACACAGGGTAATTCTTGTGCCTTGTGGTTTTCAGATTCATCTGAACTAATGCGTTTAGCCATAGTTAATTCACTTTTGCTGCTGAGCCGTATTCTAGCATAAGGCTGTGCCGCTTTGGTACCATCCCCCTGGGCAGTGTGCATTTGGTGGTTTCCCACTATGCCATTGAGAGTGATGCTGCCGTAAATATTCTTGGTCGTGTTTCCTGGGCACATGGGCTAGCTTTTTTCCTGGGTCACAGTATTTCCTTTTCCCCCTCTCTCCTCCTTCTCGCCTTCTTGGCTAGGATTCTCTTCTCCTTCAGGGACCTCATTCCTGGTCGTTATCCTCAGAGGCGATGCTGCATGCACCGGTGGTATAAATGTAAGCCGGCACCATGCCTTCCCTCGGCCCGCTCCCCATTCAGTAAAATAACCCATCACAGTATTCACCTTGAGCATCCAACTGAAACCCTGACGGCTGGCCTCTGGTGCCCGGTCTTCCACTCTCTCTACCAGCCATCACACCTCTTCTCTGCCTCAACATCCCTCTCTTTACCTATCCTTTCCTCCCCCTTCCACCCTCTTTTTGGGTCACGGGCAGTCTCTGCTTTCCAAGTCAAGTCTTTTACCTATCTTCTTGATTCCATCCCATGACCAAATCCCCCAAACACCCTTTCACATATTTTTATTCTCGGTCCATAGTTGTTCTGTAAGCCCACCAAATATGGTGTGTGTGGGGGATCCCCATATCCTAAAATCCCTCAAATCTTTGTCTTTTTAAACAACTATTTCCCTTCTTTGTTTCCTTGAAAAACTAGTTCGATGTCTTAACTTCTGACATGCACAGCTCTCATCATCTGACCTTTGCTCCAGTCTCCTTGGGAGATGCCTGGTCCGAGCTCACCTGCGACTTTGCAAGGACCGTGTCTGAAGACGTCTTCATGGTACTTTCTTACCCCCCCCCCCCGCCCCCCAGCGAGCTGCCGCCCTGTTGATTTGATGGTCCCTTCTGCCCCTTTCCTTGTTTGTCTTCTTCTTCCTCTGACTTGTTTGGGAAGGCTGCTGGAATTTCAGCAGAGGATGGGGTGAAATGCTGTGGCATGCTCAAGGTTGCTTGGAACTTGCAAAGACATTTAAGGGGAGATATGGTGGGTGGGGTGGGGCATCTTGTATCTTCAAACGGCTAAAGTAAGTAGAGCCGGGTGGCTGTTAATTTTGTGGTTCGGGGTGTCTCACCCACTTCTTGCAGCGGGTGGGGATCCTGGGAAGCAGGGTGAGGGTCTTTCAGTGGATGGAGGGGCCCAGGTGGAGCTGTGCAGGATTTCCAGATTCTAGTCAAGCAGGCTGTGGGCTGAGCATACAAATGAGGGAACGGTGGCCAGACACCAACAGCCCACTGTAGAATTAGGCTCTTAATGTCTGCATCTCAGTCTTAATAAGGATTGGCTTAGACCCTGGGCAGGAAGACCCAGGCCATTCTGGACTCAGCAGCATGGCTTAGCCCGTGAGCAACAGTACCAACACCTTCCCAGGGGGGATCCTAGTGCTGGTCCACCTGCCTGTTGCCTCTCTTTCCCTTTCTTCTTCCCTCCAACTCTTCTCAAAACTTGTAGAAAAGTTTCAGGAACAGTAAAAAGAACCTTATTTCCCCTTGACTATTAAGAGTAAGTCAGCCACATGATGCACCATCAACTCTAAATACTTCATTGTGTATTTTCTACAAATAAACCCATATGTAATCAAAATGCAACCATTAAAACCAGGGAATTAACAGTGATACATCACTACCGTTTAGCGCTCAAGCCCCATCTGCGTTTTACTTACTGTCCCAGCAGGTTCTTTTATAGCTGCAGGGTCTGGTCCTGAATGAGCCACGTCTCTCACTCTCCTTCAGGCTGAGTTCTCGGTCTTTCTGTGACCGCGTGGTCTTGCTGGTTTTGAAGACAAGTCCAATTATTTTATGGAATGTCTTCAGTTTTGGCTAACTGGTGTTTTCTCATGGTTGGATTTAAGTCATACAACTTCGCTAGGAATAGTCCAGAAGCAATGCTGCATTCTTCTCACGGCACTACTAAAAGGCACATGACTTAAGTTGGACCCGTTGCTGTACTGATGATGTTAACTAGCGTGAGATCGTATGGGTCAGGCTTCTCTGCTGTAAAGTTACTCCTCGCCTCTTTGATGAATATTTTGTGAGTAGCTGCCTTGAGATTGTAAATATACTATGAGCCATCAAGCTTTCAATGTATTCTTAATTTATTTATGTCAGTAGAAACGCATGGATTCCTATTTTATTAAATGTATTTTAATCTATTATTATTTAGTATCATTTTTTTCAGTTTTATTTGTATTGGTTTCAGGTGTACAGCTTAGCGGGTACTCCACCGTATACTTTCTATAGGGCTCCTCCCGATATTTCCCGTGCTCACCCGGCACCGTACATGTGACTATTGATTTTGATACTAAATTGTCCAGGTGGCTTTTGCACCCTTCTGACATGTTCCATCATTCTTCGAAAACTGCTTTTTTTTTTTCCCTGTCACAAAAAGTTGTTTCAGGCGTTTTAAATTCAGTCTTAGAATTAGACATTTTGCTGAAAAACCTTGAATCCTTTCAGTGTCAAATGGTCTTTAGAAACCCAAATCTGCATGCTAGGTGAAGTTCCTGCTGTCGGGTCCTTTTGCTTTCAGCGCCTCTCAGAGAGAAGAGCCAGGGAGCATCACACACACACACACATCTATAGCTCTTTGTATATTGATAGCTATCCGTTCACATTTTTATCTCTAATCCCAATGCACAGGGTTCATTCTAGTTTTCTCCCTTTCTATTTTGGTAACTGCAATGGTTATTTTTATGTCTCATCCCAGCTGGGCCACAGTGTCCCAGCTCTGTGGTTGCACATGGTCCTGGGTGTGTCTGGGAGGCAGATTCCGGAGGACAGAGCCATTTGCACGGCAGGCTGGGTGATGTGCAGCGCCTCCCCCAGTGAGAGTGGACACCGCCCCCGGAAGTCCCGATAGAGCAACACGGCTGCGAGAGAGACAATGCCTCTCTCTGGCTGAACATCTTCAAAACGGGAGACTGGCTTTCTCCTGCCTTAGCACTCAGATTTGGACTGAAACGTGCACCATTAGCTTTGCTGGTTCACAGGCCGTCGGACTGGAATGGCACCGGCGGCTCTCCTGAGTCTCCAGCTTGCCCATTACTGATTGGGGACTCCTCAGCCTCCCTGACCTTCTGAGCCAATTCCTTCTGATCAATCTCTTTATGCCTATAGCTGCATCATCTATACCTACATGTGCATCTATACCTTTAGTTCTATATCCTGTATTTTCTGTTTGTCTGATGAATCCAACGAATACAGCAGCCCAGTGAAAAGCCTGCCTCCCATAATTCCCCACATATTCACTTGTTTGATTGATCATTGTACTTGTGAACAATTACCCTCACTGCCACACCCCCGCCCTCTGCACGGAGTTCATGCTCTCCTCCGGGGCTCTGACAACCTGGGCTGGGCTGCCCTCGTGCTCAGGTGGCCTCTCTGCCCAGAGTGGCTCTGAGACCCTTCGGAGAGCACAGGCAGCCCTCGGATGCTGACAGTGGACCCCCTGGCTCAGGTCGCTGTTCCTCCTCCCACACTGGGCGAATGTCTGCCGTGTTCAGTTCCAGCAGCAGCTCCAGGGCTGACTTGTTCAAAAGGAAAGGGAGGGGAGGGCAATGGTGGTGAAGAGAAATGAGGGGAGCAGGAAGAGGATTCTGATTTTTTTTTTAAATCTGGTTTTTCCCTTCCCAACTATTTATTTGCTATAGCCCCTGATGCATCATGTAGGCACTTTAAAACCTACTTATCACAAACTTCTCAGCTTTCCTCTCCAGTAAAAACCCTTCTTTCTTACCTCTCTCATACCGCTGACAGGAGCATCAATAATTTATTCTTTTTGGAGGACAGTTTGGCAATGTGGTTCAGAGCCTTAAAATAGTCTACACTTACTTTCACCTCAAGTTATACTTTTAGGAATTTATACTAAAGAAATAATTAAAAGACATATAGAGATACTCAGCTTTAACAATGGTAATTGTAGCAAAAATTGAAATCGTGCAGACATCAGGGAGCAGATAGAGTTAATAGTAATAAACCTGTAAGGTAGGATTCCATATAATTAGTATGTAGAATCCATATACTACACAATCAGTACATAGATGCTAAATTACAATTATTGATGTGGAAAAATGTTCAGTATATGTTTTTATGTTAAAAAGTCATAAAATGGCCCTGGCTGGTGTAGCTCAGTGGATTGAGCGCGGGCTGGGAACCAGAGGGTCCCGGTTCGATTCCCAGTCAGGGCACATGCCTGGGTTGTGGGCCAGGTCCCCATGAGGGTCATGTGAGAGGCAACCATACATTGCTGTTTCTCTCCCTCTCTCCCTCCCTTCCCCTCTCTCTAAAAATAAATTAAAAAAATAAAATCTTTAAAAAAAGTCATAAAATGGCATGATCCCAATTTATGTTTAAAATATTTTATATATAATATATGTCCATATATATGTGTGTATATATATTTATTTGCTGTTGTGTACACACACACACACACACACACACACACATAGAGAAAGAAAAATCTTGGAAGGGTTTATCAAAAGGGAATGTTAGCAGTGAGAGCATGGACATTTTTTCCTTTCACCTTGACTTTGCTCTCAGGTTTTGTTTTTGCGCCAAATACTTTTCAAAAGCTATGAAAACAAAACTCCATATAAGAAAACTCCCCGTCCTTCTGTCCATATTGTCCTCTCCATCTTTTCAACCTACGTCATACGTCACTTCCAGTGGAAGCCCACCCCCTCTCCCCCGGTAGTGGAGGTCACGGCCTCCTCTGAGGTCACGGCCTCCTCCGTGCGATGTTGGTGCCCCGCGTGTACCCCACTGCCGCCCTTCCCTCCCTGCACTGTATCTTGCTGTGCACCTTGTCACCCCAACCACAGACTCTTTGACTTTGCCCCCATTTCTCTGTTCAGACCCTACCACAGTATGCAGCACATATTAGACACTCACTAATATTTGCTAAATGAAAAAAATGGAAAGAGGCAAAGCTCAGAAACAGCAGGACCAGGACTTGAAATCAGGACATCTCACTCCTAATCCCACATGCTTTTACTGACATCTCCCAAAGTCACAAGCACACTGAGTCAGTTTTGCAGGTTGTCTTCTAGCGTCTCGTGGCCTTGGCCTGACCCTGAGAGCGAGATTTACTGCCTAGTGTTGTCAGAGTGTCAGACGCCAGCCCCCCTCGAAAGGGCTGTGCGGGAGGGACTGACGGACGTCAGTAAACAGTGGAGCGGTAGACGGCTGAGGCTGAAGGCAGGAACCTCGAAAGACCTTGTCACAAACAAACAAAAAAATCTCTTTTCCCAATCTCAGGAAAAAGAGAAAGACACTTAAAAATTTTTTGATATGAACGTGATCTCCAGGCTGTGTTTATGAAAACAATTGTGAGTCCATAATCAAAACAAGGTGTTACCCTTCCAGGCTGGTCACAAGCTACAAGCTGGATCATTTGACACGCGTCTCGTGCATTTGAAACCCACGTTGAAACCCTGCCATTTCCACTGTATGAAGAAAAATAACTGTGCAAAGTCCCGTATATATTATTCTGATTCATCCTTTTGATATTTTACTTGGACCAAAACCCAAATTCACTTGTTTTTCTCCAAGTACATATTTGGGCTACTTCCATCATTGTTCTTGGAAATGATTTTTCCCTTTGACGTGCGGTGCGTGGAGTATACAACCTGGTCCTCGCCATCACAGGCCATGGCCTTGAGCCCCTTGCAGGCTGTGGGGAGCATCTCTAAAACACGTCTTCACGGAGGTTGACCAGCTGTTCCGTTTTGCAACATTCAGGAAAGTGCACGCGCGCGCGCTTGTGTGTGTGTGTGTGTGTGTATGTGTGTGTGTGTGTGTGTGTGTGTGTGTGTGTTTATAGCTGAGTGACTTTTGTGTCTTCTGGGGGAAATGCTGGGTTAGCATGTTTTTTTCAGAGGGTTTGGGGAATATCTGTGGTCTGTTTGCTGATACGAATAAATGTCAGAACGTGTTTTGAGAAGATATGTGTATATGTTTTCATTTATCTGAGGGAGTATCCTAAGTCCAGGAGACTTGGCACGGCGAGACCTTGTTTCTCCTGGGTGTGGTGGGCAGGGGAGATTTGCTAGGAGAAAATGGAAAGCTTATCAAAACTGGGCAAAATTTCACCGTATTGTCTGAGGGGAGGGAGCGCCAGCTGTTTGACCTGGCAGCTTCCAGGAGCTGAGGCAGCCCATCTGGGCCATGAGCAGAGAGGATGGAACCAGCTCTGCTTTTGCCCCTGGTCAAGATGCTAACCTCTTTGTTTTTGCAGGTCATTCAGTGGGTCCGCTGCCACCACCAAATAAATCTCTGCTCCTCTCTATGAACCATGCATAGCGTGAGCTCCACTCTGTGTCGGGCCCCGACTCTGTCCCCCCAGCTCCCTAACTAGCCTTGGCCCCATGACCTTTACTCTTGAACGTGCCTCCCCCCTCCCTTCTTTTCCAACCTTATCTCTCTTCCTTATTGTTCCTGGCTATTTTCTCCTCTCGCAGTCTGGCCACCTTAATTCACCCCATCTGGTTTTATCTGGGCTCCTGCCTTTGCTATTGCTGCTTGCCTCCCCTTGTCTTTAGGCTCCTAGTCCTGGCTGCTCATCCTCTCTGCCATTCTTTCCCGCCCCGAGCCCCTGGGTCTGTGCTATCAATGGGAACCCAGGAAAATCACTGATGGGTAAAGGGAGACTCCAACAGAAGACTGAAGAAAAAGAAATGCCATGAGGAGCAGAGGCCATTAGAATTCCTTGGTAGAATTCAAATTCTTATGTTATTTTTTATTTATTTTATCTTTTTAAAAGATTTTATTTATTTTTACAGAGAGGAGAAGGCAAGGAGAAAGAGAGGGAGAGAAACATCCATGTGTGGTTGCCTCTCTCACACCTCCCATTAGGGACCTGGCCCCGCAACCCAGGCATGTGCTCGGACTGGGAATCGAACTGGTCATCTTTTGGTTTGCAGGCCAGAACTCAGTCCACTGAGCCATACCAGCCAGGGCCAAATTCTTTTAACTTGATCTCTTATTAATACACAATAGGAGAATCGGAGCCAATCAAGGAATGATGCTGCCTCTGGCTTAGTGCAGCGCATTTTTAATAAATGTTACAGCTGGATACAACGGCCAGATGCACTCGAAGGTCCTCCCAATGCTGCGATTCTATGGTTGGTAGAATACTACAGCCATAATATTTTAAAATCATGTTTTACCGACAGTCAAAGGTGCTATAACTGTATATGCTAATGGTGGCCACGCACCATCCTTTTATAGCCTGGCCAGAAGGAAGAAGGTCCGGCCGTGTGCTAAGCTTGCAGAGCTGCCTGACAGGCCTTGCTTTTCCTCCCTCCTGTGATGCCTGCAGCCGGAGCCAGGGAGCTCTAGCACACCCAGAACTTTTAGAGAGGCCAGGGCTGCTGCCTTCCAACTCCTCCCACAGTTTAGGGAGGAGATGCGATATCACTGCTCTCATTCCAGTGTTGCTGTGGCTTCAAAACACCATAATGCAAACCGAGAATGGCCCTGGTCAGGACTTCAGTCCCAGACTTGGTGTTCTCCTGGTTTGGAAGAAGCTCTATCAAAACCGTCTGGTTTCTCAGCCAGAGGAGGTGGTGTGCATATGGATGGCGGAGTTTTCTCCAGGTACAGGGGTGTCTGCCCTTTTGGCATCTCTGGGCCATACTGGAAGAAGAGGCATTGTCTTGGGCCATACATTAGGTACACAAACACCAACAACAACTGATGAGCAAAAAAAAAAAAAAAAGTTTTGATTTTATGTTGGGCTGCATTCGTGGTCATCCTGCTGGGTTGCATGGGGCCTGTGGGCCGTGGGTTGGACACTCCTGCGAGGAAGATCCTCCAGGAGGACATCTTTCTAGGGTCTTTCACCAGAACTCAAGTTGCATCTAAGTATGGAACTATACCTTGGTTTTAGTGTCCTCTGACCAGGTGTGATAGTGAATTTCATATGTCAACTTGGCTAGGCCACAGTACCCAGATATTTGGTCAAACCCCAGTCTGGATATTGCTGTAAAAGCATTTTTTAGATGAGATTTCCATTTAAACCAGTGGACTTTGAGTAAAGCAAGTCACCCTCCATCATGTGGGTGGGCCTCATCCTATGGGTTGAAGACCTTAGGAGAAAAACAGATAGAAGTCCCCAGGAAAGAAGGGTTTCTGCCTCTAAATTGCCATCGGACTTGACACTGAAATGTAACTCTTCCCCAGGGTCTCCAGACTGCTGACCTAGCCTGAAGACTGTGGACTTGCCAGTCTCTACCATCACACAAGCCAACTCCGCAAAACAAACCTATTTTCTCTATCCCTAACTTTACGTCCATCTCTCTCTCTACCACACATCCTATTGGTTCTGTTTCTCTGGAGAATCCAGATGCATACACCAGGACTAATCAAGACAGAGCAGAAGGTTCCCCCTTTTTTTCCATCGTTCATTTATCCCTGAAAGGAAATCCTTACAGCAACTCATGGAGTGGCCAAGATTACATTTTATCCTAGATGGGTGACTATGAAATATCCTGACTTTAGGCTGACCAACCAATTGTATTTGCCTATGATTGAGGGGTGTGGAATATTTAGAGCTAAAACTGGGAAATCTAGGAATGAGTTGGTCAACCTACCTGACTTTAACACTGCAGTTTGCTACTCAAATATCCAACATTTTTTAGAAGATCATACAGAGCATCGATGGTGGACTTATTGAAAAACTGTTGTGCCTACCATCTCCTTAGATCTTGGTTATTAGTAAAACAAGCATTCACCCCGATCACAACCATGTCCTTTCAGGGCCCCAGTGTTGCCTCCAAGAGCCAGTCATAGCCTTACATAAACCTATTCTTCTAAGTCCCCAAAGAACTTTAATTATGAGTGTGCCTCCTGCCAACAAGCGCATTTACACCCTGGCTGTGGCATCGTCTTGGGGTTCTCAATGCTGGTTGCCACAAGCCACAGCAGCCCCTGCCCTGGTCCAGTCCTGCGGGCAGAGTGCCTGGAACAGCCACAGCTGCGTATCTGTGAGGACAGGGTCTGAACCCGACCTTCTCCAATGCTGGTGCTTTGTGACTCCCAATTTTCTGGCAAATTCACCTTTGATTGTTACGAGCCCTTCAAATGCAAGTACTAAGGTTTTCAGGCCAGAACCCCTTCCTATGACTGGCTCCTAGGTGGAAGGAATGTCAGTACTCAAGTCCCTCAACAGAATCTCTACAAGATCGCGGCCCTCCCTCTGCCAATGTCCTTTCCTTCGGTTCATGGTGTCTTGGCCACCCAGTCTGTAAGACTGGACAATGGACAAAGCTGGGACACGATAGGGTCAATGCCCCTGCCTGATCACTGTGTCCCCCTTCCTGGGTCTGTGTGAGTCAGAGAGATTGCGATCTGGAGGGCCCCCAAGCCTTCAGGCCCTTGCAGCCCAAACGGTTCCATGTGACGTGTGGGTTTTGATGTGAGAGGCCGTATTTGGGCATTATCATGTTTCTATTTGCCAGGCACTAAGCTTCAATGCTCAGAAAAGCCAAAGCCCTGTGCACTCTCACCCAGTTATAGCTGCTGGCCACGAAGACATTCCTCACACACACAGATATCTGCAGGCAGAAACTAAGTCTTTAAAGGCCTGCGTGGCAGGTACTGGATAGACATTGCCCTCCGTGCAGTAGATACATTGTCTCCATCTTACAGATGAGGAAATGGGCTCAGAGAGATGAAAGACCATGTCCAATGTCACACAATAAATAAGCAATGAAGTTAAGCTTTGATCCCATTTTTTTTCTCCCTTCAAATGCCATTTTCCTTCCTCTGATGCTTCACAGCTTAACCAAGCACAAATACATGATATATACTCCAATCTTGAGTTCATCCTCTGTGCACTCAAAATTAGGATGGTGTGATAGACGGTAAAAACGGCCACAAACTCTCCCATCCCTGTATGCATGGCTTGCACACTGTGAGTCTGCTATTCTTCCCATCATGAGGTGAAAGCCTGCTCTTCTTCACTGCTTGAATCTGGGCTTGGCCAGGCAACTTGCTTTAGCTAACGGAACGTTAGCAAATGTGATGCAAGATGAGGCTTGAAAGGTACTTGTGCCTTGGAGCTTGCTTTCTCTGGCTGCTGTCAACTCTTTCTCCATTATGTAGCATGCTGAGACATGTAACTTAGTCCATAGCTGGCTGACCCTCCAACTGACTGTAGTTGCATGAATCTACAAGAGACCAGAGAAGAACTGCTCATATGAACCCAACTTAATTAGGCAGAGATTTGTGAGCTAATAAATAACTGGGGTGCTTGTTACACAGCAACAGATAACTGATGCAGAGTCAACACTATCCCTTGGGCACATGAGCAACAAAGGCACATCACCCTCCCCCCACATTCACACATAGATCATCACACATTGATTTAGTTCCTTTATCATTTCGAACGGGACAAAGTGGAGAAGGCTCACTTCCCTGCTAAGCCCTCACACAATATCCCACCTGGACTGACATACCTTGTCTTATCCTTCTCCCACTTCCTGTTTCTTCCCAATCTTTTCTTGTTTCGGATCCTTTGTGTCGGGTGGGGGTGGAGAGCAGCACTTCCCTGGGACTTCTCACTGCAGGGTAGATATGAAGTACCGGCCCTCTGGTTCATTTTTTGTGCTTTGCAGATTCTAGGGCTGCCAATGTTTCAAGAATGCACTGTTTCTCCTCCTTTCCTTCTTCCTGGTGAGCTCTGAGTTCGGTGTCTCCTGGTTTTCTGGATTTGTGGCCGTGATGGTGGAGCAGGGCAGGCTAGTGGGAGTGGGAGATTCCTGGTTCCTTTGTGGACAGACCTGGGGTTGACCCGAAAACGTGGAGAAGTTTTTACGCCAGGACACAGCTGGTCTGTATATGAGTATAAGGACTAATTTCCTTCCAAATGCTAATGCTGCCCTCCCTCCTCTCATTTAGTTTATAAGAAAAATTTATATTTCTCTATGAATATAATATAGGCCTGATTTTTATGACCTAAAACCCTGTCTATTTAAGCTTTTTGTCCAGTGAAAATAATACAAAATGTAATGTCCTTTCTCTCCTTAGATTGACTAGCTTTATTATTGCTATTATATTTTGTTATATTTAAGCCCTCGAGGAGTATATTAGAATTTAAAATTAAACCATAACCATTTCTCAGATCGTCAGTCAGCTTTTCATATTGTGCCTTTTAAAAAAGAATGTCAGCCATATTTGGCTTGGTATTTTTGTTGAAACCATCCTGCAACCACCTGAAACCAGGAATGGTAAACTTTCTGTAAAGGGCAAGAGAGCAAATATTTTAGACTTTGCTTTTATATGGTTTCCGTCAGAGCTACTCCACTCTGCTGGTGTAGCACAGAAACAGCTAGGGACCGTAGAAAATAAATGAGTGTGTCTGCGTTCCAATAAAGCTTTCTTTTGGAAAACTGGCAGCAGGCTGGATATGGCCTGGCAGGTGACAGTTTACCAACCCCTCATCCAGAACACGGAGTTTCTGGGTGGTGAGCACACACCGTCCTTAGGTTACAAGTCAGCCTTCGCACATGAGTTTCCTTGTGTGCACTAGGGTGCTGGTGTTGGAGAAGATGTTCGATAGCATCTTCTCTCATTCTCTTCTGTTACAGATGAAGCAATAAGGGCTCAGAGAAGTGAAGCAAGGTCACCCAAAATGAGGACACGGAAACCGTCTTGTGGACTCAGCCACGAGTACACCAGCTGCGCGGTATCTCTGTTTGAAAAGTCCCATCAAGTTTCCAAGAGCCTTTAACAAGAATGGCAGTGAACATCTGCACGTCAGTTCACAAATTACAAAGATAAGACTAGTACCCTATCCTGTACATGAGCATATTGCTACTCGGTGACTTCAGAGACTTGCTCGCAATGGAAGGGTCTGTATGCGACAGATCTAGGCTCCCAACTGTGCCTTCAGACACTAAGGTGCTGCTCTCTTTCGCTAATTAAGCACTGCTGCCCCATAGACACACTTCTGCAGGTAACGCTCCACCTGCATTCACCTGGAGAGGTACAGAACCAGTGAAAGAGGGCAAAGGTGGCACCTTTTAATTGGTAGCTTTGGTCCTGAATATGGTCCTGGCCAGAGCAATGGAGAAGATTCTTTCTGGTTCCTGTCTCTGGAAGTTTGATCCTGGAAGTCTAGCCTTGGTCTGGAATGAGATTGTAAAGTGATCCTGGCCCTTGAATTGAGTGCCTGCAACGCTTCCGGACACACTGCCCCGTTAAATGAAAGAATCTGGCACCCACAGAAGCTTTTGTTGCATAGGTTCTCAGGGGTTGGAAAGTACAGGGTGCTTGCTGAATAGAGATCATTAAATGCAGAATAATTTATGCTGAAAAGCTTAGCCCTAGAAATACTTTCTGCAGCCTTTCCCCCCCCTCCCCTGGGGGGAAGAAGTGGTGAGTATGTGCATTTTGGGGGTCAGGTACACCTGGGGCAGTACAGGGTGCCCAGACAGCAAAGCACGGCCTGGGATCTATCAGTCCCACCCCTGCTAGCCTTTCTGTGACAATCTATCAGGGCAGCGGTCCCTGGCAACCTCTTCGACTCACATTCCTGAGCACTGCTGAATCCAGCCCAGCCGAGCTCAGCCTGCCAAGCGGCCCGGTAAACAGAGTGTGGTGAACAGCCTGGAAGAATGCAGGGGCTGAGGCCAAGGCCTGCTTGGTTTTATTATCATTTGTGCGGTATATTTATTTAATTGTATTTGCAATTTATTTTTCATTTTTCTTCCTTGCTTGTGGATGGCTTGTGACAAGACTTTCTGGCACCCCATCCAATTATACTATTTTAAAATTCTTCCTTCAGTCCTGATCGACTGGCAAATATTTTTCAACACACTTGATGGAATTAAGACCAAATTGACCAGATGGCTTCTTTGCACCTAATTTAGCACAGTCTGCTGGTGCCAGATTTCTGGGCACAGGGGCCCGCAATCCCCTCACTCACTTCCTTGAGCTGCTCGACTCTGTTCTGCCTTTTATACCTATCAAATCTGGAAATGGATTTAAGGATGTGCACAGATGTCGCTGAGCTGAGAGGAGGCTTGAGGCTTTAGGGTTTGGCAGAGAAGCATCGCCACGTGCTGGGAAGGGCCCCTAAGTGGGGTGAGGGGTCATCTCTCCCTCTTCCAGCTCTGCTTACCCAAGCACAGCTAACAAAGGAGGGTAAATGGACTGGAACCATAGGGTTGGGCCTGAGTTTTATGTTATCTTTCTGTTATGTTCATTCTAAAAATTCTTTAGAGGGCATGAGAGTTTTCTGGTTAATGCTCAGGTTTGTCCCGTCATCAAATATTTCTTGTTTCTCTGTCATGCCAGACACTGAAATAGAAGCTGGTGTTGTCATGCTGAATAAGACAGTCTTTGCTCTGTCAGAAATTCTGGTTAATTTAGGTGAAAATATTAAATAAACATAGGTTAGGTGTTGTTAGAATGCCTTCTTTTTTCTTGAAAGGGCAGTCTTTCATAGCTTGCAAGGAAGTTAGGTGATTTGGACTTAGTGTATTTTTCCTCCATAGGTCTAAGTTCTAGATTATTCCTTGAATCCTCAACCTCAAATAATGTTAACTAGATAAGTACAGGTGTGCACCGTCTCTAAGTTTTGCAAGTTCCAGCCCGTGAATAAGGATGCAAGTGGATCCTGTACTGGTCAGCGAAATCTGCTAACCCGCTGGTTCCCTCTTTCATTGCCATGTTAGCTAAAGCTAGCCCTCTGAGATGAACATGGACCTTGAACATCAAGCAACAAAGGACAGTAATCACCAAATAGGTAGGAAACAAAGGAGGGGAGCCCTACCACTGCCCCAGCTTACTATCTGGGAAACATTTTCGGATTACAGTGCAGTTAAGAGGAACCCAGGCAGGGTCTAGTCATTTTCCTGAATTGAGAAGATGGAGCTTCAAGTCCAGGGAAGCTGAGACAGCTGGGATTGTCAGAGGAGACCCCTGTAGAAGAGTGACCTGTACAGAAAGAGAATTCCAGAAAGTCCCCTTCGAATGTTCAGGCCACGCCTGTGAGGAAGCTATCTAAGGCTGGGGAAAGAACTGTCTTGAAGGGACTGGAGAAAACTGTGACTGGCCATCGCTCAGCAGGAAAGCATTGCCTGTCCCCCAAAGCCACAGTGAAAAACCTCCTGCTTATAAAAGGGCGTCAGCTAGAGTTCTGAGAAGTGACTTCCTCAGTAGTGCGGAGAATGGCCCCTGGAATAAATGCGGCCCTGATTCCCATGCCACTCAGGGTGGAGCAAGTCGTGAAAAGAGCAAACCGTTGTCGAGTGACTTAGCCGTGTTCTGGAACCAAAGTTCAGAATCTGTATGAGGATACAAAATATCCAGCACTTGACAAGATAAAGTCACCATGTCTGGCATCCATGGAAAAATTATGATTAATGAAACAAATGTAATGAGAGGGAAAAAAATCAGTCAGTCAAAAGCAACACAGAAGTGATCTAGAAGATAGAGCCAAGATAAAGCGACATCAGAAGAGCAAATGTGACTGTATTTCCCATACTCAAGAAAGTCGAGGAAAGACAAAACATTTTAAGCAGAGACTAGGAAAATATAAAAAAGACTCAAAGTTCTAGAAATAAAAATTTTAGTGCTTGAAATTTAAAAATACTCTAGATGGGCTTGATAACAGATTGTGTGTTGCAGAAGAAAAATTATAAACTTAAAAATACAATAATAGAAACTACACAAAATGAAACAGAGAGAAAAAAGTTATTAAAAAAAAACAAACAAAAACAGGCCGTCAGTGAGCTGGACCAGCTCAAGTGGCAAGTGGCCGGACAGCTACACAGTGGGACCCCCCCAAATCGGAGAGGGGCATGTATTAAAAAAGCAAATAAATAATGGCAAAATTTTGTTCAAATTTGATGAAAATCATAAATCCACATATGCAAGAAGGTAAACAAACCCTAAACACAAGTGACATGAAGAAAGTGATCTAAAAACATAATCAAATTGCTTAAAAGCAGTTATAAAAAGGAAATCTCAAGGCAATCAGAGAAAAAGAATGCATTATACATAATGTAGAACAAATGGAAAAAAAAATTTAAATTCAACCATGTAAATAATCATATTAAATATAAATGGTCTGAGCACCCCAATAAAAAGGCAGAAAATGTCAGATTGCATAAAAAATAACACACAACTTCATGCTTCCTAGAAGAAAACCCAAATTAAATGTAGAAACACGAACATATTACAGGCATGAACAAAGATATGTCATGATAACACCAATCAAGACAAAATTGGAGTGCTATATTGCTATCAGATTAAGAAAATTTCCAAAGAGAAAAACATTACTAGGGATAAATACAGTCATTTCATAATAATAAAAGGGTCAAGAGGGCATCAAAAATCTAAAGGTTTATGTTCCTGACAACAGAGCTTTAAAACACATAAAGAAAAGCTGATAGAACTGTTAGAAGCAAAACACAAATCCAACATGACAGAGATATCAACACCCTCTGTCAATAATTGACAGAACAACCAGACAGAAAATTTCTAATTATTAAGAGGCTTGAAAAACATTATCAAGCAACTTGATCTAAAAATTTATAGAACGCTCCACCTAACAACAGTGGAACGCTTTTTCCCAAATGCAGATAGAATGTTGACTGAAATACACCATACTCCGTGCCATAAAACTCAATAAATCTCAATAACTTTAAAAGGATTCCATTAATACAAAGTTTGTTCTCTGACCACAATGAAATTAAACTGGAAATCAATAATAGAAAGATTTCTGGAAAATCCCCAAATACTTAGGAAACAAAATATCATACTTCTAAGCAAGCAATGAGTCAAAAGGAAATCAAAAGGTAAATTTAAAAGTATTTTAAACTAAATAAAAATAAAAACAAAAATTATCAAAAGCTGTGGGATTCAGCTAAGGCAATACTTTGAGAGGTAATTATAGCAATAAACACTAATATAGAAAAGAAAAAAAGGTTTTGAATTGATGACATCAGCTTCTACTCTGAGAAATCAGAGAAGCAATAGTAAATTAAAACCAAAAGAAAAGAAATAACAAATATCAGAGTGGAAATCAACAAAATAAAAACAGGAAATCTATAGAGAAAAATCAACGAAACTTGAGTTTAAAAAAATGATCAACAGGTGAAACTCTAGTTGGACGTCAGGGGAAAAAAGAAAGAATATGCAAATCACTAATATCTGGAATGAAGGAGATGACACCATACCAGATCTGACAGTAATGGGGGAAAAATGGGGACATTGTAATTGAGTAACAAGATTTTTTTAGTTAAAGAAAAAAAACAATTAAAAAA
Organism: Micronycteris hirsuta; assembly: GCA_004026765.1. NCBI lineage: Eukaryota > Metazoa > Chordata > Mammalia > Chiroptera > Phyllostomidae > Micronycteris > Micronycteris hirsuta. The sequence goes on along the minus strand of PVJI01006289.1, from coordinate 70,170 downwards.
TGGGCAAGAGATCTGAACAGATGCTTCACCAAAGAAAACACTCAGATAGCAATAAAGCACATGAAAAGACGTTCAGCCTCACTCATCATTAGGTAAATGGAAAGACAAATGAAAGCCACGAGCTTTCCCTACTAGAGTGTCTGAAATGAAGACGCCTGGCCACAGCAAGGGCAGACGAGAATACGGAGCACCTGTATCTCCCATGCACTGTCGCTGAGGAGGTGAAACATGCATCCCCTTTGGAAAGTTTTGCAGTTTCTTAAAAAGTGAAACACACAAGCACCGTATGACCCAGCCATTTTTATCTTAGTATTCACTTCGCAGACGTAAAAGCATGTGTCCATGCACAGGCTTTTTTCTTGAATATTTGCAGCCACTTTGTAATAGCCTCACCCTAGGGACAATTTAAGTGTCTGTTAATGGGGGATGGACAAACTGTGGCAGATTCCTACAATGGAATAATCATCGACAAGGAAATAATGAACTACTGATACACATATAGGGACATGGATGAATGTCAAAAGAGTTCTGCTGAGTGAAAGAAACCAGACACAGAAGAGCATATTCTATAGGATTCCATTTACATGAGTGAACTATGTCAAGTAGAGAAAGACAAATTCCATATGATTTCACCGATATGCAAAATTTAAAACAAAATAAACAAACGGACTTGAAGGTAACGAAAGACCTGAGTTTGCATATTGAAATGGCTCACCAAGTCCCATCTCTATAATGTCGCCAATTCAAGAATGTTGTATAAATGGAATCCTACCACATGCACCTTTGGGGTATTGGCTCTTTTCACTCACCGTAATTCTCTTGAAGACACATCCAAACTGCTGTACGTGCAAGTAGTTCATTCTTTTTTAGTGTTGAGGAGTACTCCTTGCTGTGAGTGTGCCACAGCTCATTTAAGCATTCCCCCGTCGAGGGGCACTGGGGCCGCGTACCGTGTGGGCTCTGACACCCAGCGCTGCTGGGAACGATCACGTGTGTGCAGGCTTTTCTGTGGACGGAGGTTTACTTGGCGTAAACGCCAAGGGTCAGTTGTTGGGCTGAATGGCACCGCAGACTTCATTTTAGAACAAACCGCCACGCTGTTTTCCTGAGCGGCTGTGCCGTTTTACGTATCCACTAGAAATGCGTAAGTAATTCTGTTTCTCTTCCCCCTCACAAGTATTCGATATTGTCAGTATTGTTTGTTTTGGCTATTCCATCAGGGATCTTTACATGTGTGACTGTGAATCAAATGCAAGTTCTGAAAGGACTAAAGAGAGGAGTACCTGATGTTTAATAAGAAATCTTTTGACCACTTTATTCACCCAAGTTGAGGAAGGACCCCATAAAATCACGAAGGATAGAGTGAAAGAATATTCCATGGGGTATAGCATAAAGAATGTGTTTGCCTGCCAGATAGTGGTTTTTATTTTTTTTTAAACAATATGCTTGCAAGGTACACAGAAAGCTTATAGAGAATAAAACCTGCTTTTCAAGATTTGAGAATGTATGCAAATAAGCATGTTTATTTAAAAAAAGACAGGAGAACTTGAATTTCTCCGTTTTCCATTCTCAGTTCAAAGACAGGCTTAAGACAACACTGTCTGAAACGCATTCTCAGAATGCTTGCTGTCACAGGTGTTACGGGGGAGGGTGAAGCCCAGTTGCACCAGCTTTATAAGAAATTAGAATACGAATAATCATGTAAAACTCTTGGAGGAACATGCGCTATGCAAAAGATTACATACATTCAAACCACGGAGTCCCTCCCTTTTTAGGAATACACTTTGGTGATGCTGAACTAGACCAAAGCTTATGCTCTGCAAATGCAATACAAACTGAGAGAGAAATCAATCATCTGCTGGTGAATAGTTAAGCAGGGTTCTCTACTCAGGATCATAAAGACAAAAATGCTTCCCTTTATATATTATTCTTAACTTTATTAAACAGCTACAAGAGCAGGGGTCTGGGCTGCAGCGGGCCCACAGCCAGGGTCAGGCTTGGGAGCCAGGCCTGTGACCTGCGCGGGGGTGTCTGGAGGGGAAGCCAGGTGAGGACGGCAGGCAGCAGGCAGGCGGGCGCCTCCCCCTGCCCCTCCCCCCCGAAAGAGCAGGCCCCAGGCACGGAGGAAGAAACTGCGCGTGTGCCAGCTGGAGTAACCGCTCCGTTTCATACAAGTTCTCACAGGCGCGCTCACCTTTCTACTGTTTAATTTAGAAATTGCAATTGTTCTGTGTCGGTAGAGCCCAGGTGGGAGGGAGGAAGAGCTGGAGGAATTCCCTCGGCGGAGGCGAGCAGGGGTCACATTTAGTCACGGGGCCCGAGAGCCAGGTGCGTGGGTGACGCTGTGTGAACACGTTCTCCCTGCACCGTGGACCCTTCTCCTGGGTGGAAGAGGCTGTGCCTGTGCCTGGGTTTACCCAGACCCAAGGCTCTGATTGGCTGAGACATTTCTCAGTGTGAAGCAGAGTCTCGTGACCTTTGCTGCGGAGTCCAGCATCTCTTCCACTAAAGACTCAGTACCCGCCCCACGCTGTGTGCGCTGTCAGATAGACAGGCAGAGGCCCAAGAGCTCCACTTCGTGGCTCTGAGCCGGCAGATTTTACATTTGGCTCAGAGAGTGTGCTGTGCCTGATGGTTGAACGCTTCTCAAAGCGGAGTTTGTCCATGGTATCAGGTGGAGGTGGTATGCACAAGATGTGAGAATGGGCCCGTTTGTGATGCCGTTCAGTGAGGGCTGGAAGATGGTCGTGGTGGCACACAGACAGATGGCTTTCTCGTGCGTTCAGATGAACCGGGCACCTTTAGAAAGCTGTTCTCCACTCGCTGCCTTCTACAAAGTTGTAGGTGCCCCCAGGAATGGATTTCATAAAGATTCATCTTGTCCAGAACAGACGAAAGAGCTCGGGGATGATAGGAAAAGGAGGTGGTAAGGGATGACGACGATGCTGAGGTGTGAGTGCACCTGGAGGAGGCAAGCTTCTCCCCCTTTTCTTCACTGCTAAGAGCGGTGGGGCTCGCACAGCTGGGGGGGGGAGCCCCCGCTCCAATGCGATGTTTGTGATCTGGCACAAGCCCCGGTCCTGCGGAACTGGTCAGTTTCACAGCCAGACCATGCGAGGATGTGTATTCCCTCTTCCTCCTCCCCCTTCTTCTTCTTATAAAAATACTTTTATAGGCAACGTGGTGGCAGACATCTTCTGGGGAACAGTGGACTAGGGTTTTTAAGGAGATGTACAAGTCACAGCCGTCCATGGACCAAGGGAAAGCATGGTCCATGGAAGCTTCTTCCAGCCCTCCTCCTGCTGCTGGAAGCAGATTCTGTATCCCCGGCATTGGATTTCCAATGTCTAGTTCATTGTCTGGAGCGCCCATGGAATCGGGTGGGAGCTAGGGCTGCTGGATCAGGGCCTGCTTGGTCTGTGATTTCTTTAAGTTCTTTACATCGATGTAGAGTCAGGGACCAATGATCCTGAGTGTCTCTGGGATACAGAGCATCCTTTCTGTGGCCAAGAAATGGGGTACAAGGCAGGCTGAACCCAACAGTTTCTGGGCAGTTGGGTTGTAGCTCATGGATATGGCATGTTTGAGTGAGTGGGGTGTGCAAATACCCAGCCTAGAAGCACTTTGCTTCCCGGGGCATTGGTGGGGAATGAGTGAGGAAGTTCCATTTCCTCCCTGGTCTGGAGGCCTGAGGGACCACACGGCCCGTGAGCGGAAGGCTGATGGAGCAGTTTGTCTCAGGGGCTTAGGCCAGCTCCTGCCGCAGCATTTCTGGGCACTTTCTCAGAATTCTATCTACACCAGCCCTTTCTCTGACACAGCCCGCAAATGGCTTTTTGGGCCATTTCCTGGCTGTCGGGAGCCCTGGTGGACTTTTTGCAGCAGCCTGCAATCCAGGGGACAGAAACTGACCATTTCTCTGCATTCTGTGCCACGAGTGGGAAAAACATGACAATTTGAATTGGTTTTTTTTTTGCCCTGTGGGATATAGTATTTTAGTTTTGATTATTTGTACCCTGTCTCATTCCACAAAGAATATGAAGCGGCTTTCATAAATGCATAAACTTATAAAGGAATGAAAATAAACAAGTGCATGAGTCAGGGTGATGGGAAAATATTAATAAAATGAAGCTGTGAGAAAGTGCATCACTCAACGTGTACCCCATAGTCCACACATGTCCCAGAGCTGGGCCACAAATGTGTACCTATGGCAAAGGAAGTTAAAGTCCTAACACACAATTCAGCAAAAGCAATTCCAACGAGGGACGAAATCAAGGCAGGTTGAATCCAGAAGTCTGTCTCAGTCAGGACATAAATTGTGTATCTAAGGGCAACTTTTTTTATTTTTCTTCATTGGTTTTAATATGCCATTTTATTTATGTAAGAGAATATTCAGAACCTACGTTTAAGGTGTAAGTTACTTAGATGCCCAGGAGTCTGCAACCAACCAGCTGGCCGGGCATTCCGTGTCTTCTCAGCGCCTTCATGCTTCCTTCTTGCCCCCTGTGCTGTTCTCTCCCACAGGCCAGCATCACCATCCTGAATTTTCTTTATCGTTCTTTGAATTTTTTTTTTGCTTTGGTTTGTCCCCAATGCATAAACACAAGCATAATGTTTGGTTCAGTTTTGATTTTGAAAAAGTTTTATTAAAATAATACACACATGGAAGTCTTCAGGGATTCTTTCTTTTCCCTGAAGCATCGTTTCCAAGATTTCTTCATGTTGTATGTGCTGCTCATTCTTTTTTACTGCTTTGCAATCACCGTTTTTGTGAGTCTGCTACCCTTTATCCACTCTTCGTTGCTGAGCCTTTAGGTTGCTTCTGGTGTTGTGCTATTATACACAATGGTGATGAAATCGTTTTTCAATCTGTCTCCTGGTGCATATATTCGAGAGTTTGTCTGGGGTGTTTATGTAGGAGAATTATTTGGTATACTTTATAAAAAATGCCTAAATGTTTTCCAGAGCCATTGTACCAATGTCCAATCCTGCCAGGAGAGTATGACCTTCCTCAAATCTTCCTCCTTTCCAAAGGTTGACATTGCCAGACTTGTTCATTTGTGCCAATCTTGTGGCGTAAAAACTGCCTCATGTGACATTAAAACTATCTCATCTGAGATTAATTGCCTTTCCTTGATTAGTAAGGCAGTCGAATTTCATGTATTTTCTCTCTTATGCTTTTCTTCTTCTATGAAGCATTTTTAAAGATATTTTATGCATTCTTTTATTAGGTCTTTTTTTACTGATTCATAATAATACTTTATATGTTTTCTCTTAGGGCAACTTTTCTTTTCCTATCCAGGCAATTTTATTTACTCTTATGACTTCAATTTTTTTCTATATGCTGATTACTCACAAATCTAAGTATTCAGATCAACACTTTCTGTTGAGCGTCACACCCACGAACCCAGCCACATACTCAACATCTTTTCTTGGGTGTCCCATAGGATTCTGTGGCTCAACATGTCCAAAACTGAGCTCATCACCTCCCCACGCTGGCTGGCCTCTTCTGTTTTGTTTCCTATTTCAGGGCTATCACCGCCGGTGACTCAGGTGTCCACGACTCGTGCTTAAGTGCGTTTTATGACATTATCCTCTCCTTTCTATGCTATGTCCAATCACTCAGTTAGGATGCTAATTCCTGAATATCCCATGAATCCTTTCCTGTCTCTGAGTGGGCTTCCTAATCACTGCAAAGCCCCTCGTTTTTTAAACATTTCTTTTTATTAACACTATTACAGATGTCCCTATTTCTCCCCCTGCCTCTCTTCCCTCTGGCCATCACCGCACTGTTGACTGTGTTGATGGGCCATGCCTGTATGGTCTTTGGCTAATGCCTTCACTTTCTTTCATCCAGTGCCTCCCTTCCCCTCCCCCGACAGCCGTCAGTCTGTTCCTTGTATCTATGCCTCTGTTCTACTTTGTTCATCAGTTTATTTTTTTATTAGATTCCACATATAAGTGAGATCATATGGTATTTGTCTTTCTCTGGCTGGTTTATTTTACGTGGCATAATAATCTCCAGGTTTGTCCATGCTGCCGAGAAAGGCGAAAAATTTTTTACAGCCAAGTAGTATTCCATTGTGTAAATGTACCACAGGTTTTTTTTTTATCAACTGGACTTCTGGCCTGCTGTCTTGCTTCTCTTAATGCTGAAGCCAGGGTGATGTGTTTTTAAAGCACATTATATGGTCAAGTTACTTCATTGTTACGACTTTTTTTTTTTTCCTTCTTAAAAAGTTTTTATGGCTTCTATTTCTTGCAAAGACATTGTGGTTCAAAAGTCTTCTGGACTCCAGCTGTACTCAGATATGGTAGACTCTGCCTCACCTGGGAAGATTAGTTTTAAAATGTTGAGTAAAACAGGGACTCATAAAAATGATATATACATGTGATGCATATTTTATTTCCACTGAAACCCATAAAGGTACATTTTTTTCAGCAATGTTTTGAAATAGAGCCAAGACCATTTCTTGGAGTATAAGGTGATTGGTGTTCAGATTCATCTTTCTTGAATAAACCACACCAATAATGGATTATTTATGACTTCCAGGTAGTGTTTTCTTTTTAAAAAAAGTGGATCATAAACTTGACAGTTCTGAAGCAATATGAGTATTCTTTATTTTATTTTATTTTTAATATGTTTATTGATTTTAGAGAGAGAAGAAGGGAGAGAGAGAGGGAGAGACAGAGAAAAAGAGGAAGAAAGAAACGTTGATGTGAGAGAGAAACATCGACTGGTTGCCTCGCATATGTGCTCTGACCAAGGACTGAACCCATAACGTAGGTATGTACCCTGACTGGGGTTTGAACCCCCAACCTCCTGGTGTATGGGACAATGCTCCAACCAACGGAGCCACACCAGCAAGGGCACTTTTCTTCACTTTAAAGATTTATTTTCTCCCCTGAATTATTAGAGTTGTTTTATCCATATTTATTTTGATCATATTTTCTTTTTAAGACTCATCTGCATGGAATCTTTAGAAAGTATTCTACTTAGAGTAAAAACAACAACTTTCTTTTTGCAATGATCTTTCATGAGTTTAAATGATATCTAAATCATATAATTAAAATAACATTAAAACGGGCATACACCAGCTTTGGGAACGAATACAGCTGACTCTTGGTGAGCACAGCTTGCCTGGTGGAGCGGCCTGCACACTCGCCAACCACAGGTGCTCGGTGTGCTGTGGGCGGCAGTCAGTGAGTCTTACGAATGAGTTAATACAGGAAGGGCTGGCTAGGGGAATGTCTACTCTATCCGCACTTCTTTAATTGATCATCTCCAGGCTCAGGCCTATGAAGTTTCTTCTGCTTGGGATCTTGGTTCTTCATTAAGTTCACTCCTAATTCTTCATGCCTTAATGTACTTATCTGTTCATCTGATAAGCCTTCTCTGACTCCCCCGGACTGAGGCAGAAACCTTGATATGTACTACCCTAGGCTTCTGTCTCCTCGCCTAAGGTTTTTTTTAAACATCTTGGGCCATTTTTGTCGGGGTATGTTCTGTGCATCATAAAATGTTTAGCAGCACCTTTGGCCTGCTCCACATGCCAATAGCCATCTTCCCCAAGTTGTGACAATCACAGTTGTTTTCAGATGTCACCAGTGTGCGCTGGGGGACAATATCGCTCTGGTTGAGAATCACTGCTCTGTATTATAAATGTTCGTTCAATGACCAAGTGACTTTATTACTTGGACTGATATAGAATCAAACAGCAAAAAAAAGCAGCATCTAAATTCAGAAAAGCACTCAGATGCTATTTCAGGCAATATCTGCATCCTGTAAATCACACTTCGGTACATTTTTTTATTTGGAGCAGTGCAGCCAACCCGGAAAGTGGCATTTACTGCCTACAGGAGAATTTTGCTAGTGATGTTTTGTATAGTTGCAGTTACTTAACCAGCTACAAGTCTGTCCCTGCTTCACCCTGCTTTGCCATCTGCCCAAATCTTAGGCCTTCATAGTGGAAGAGATACATTCTACCAGTCAGCTGATATCTATCGACACATTTCCAAGTAAATTTTGCACCCCCTGCTCTGGAGTTTGTGTAGAAGTGAATAAATGTCAGGAAGATGGGTAGCTTAGCCCCCATGAGATTCAGTAGTCTCTCTGTACCCCATGGAAATAAGTTCACCAAACTTCTAGGTGGGGACTACTTTCCCTATTCACTGGGCACTGTCCTGTCTGTCTAGGGACCATCTACTCGTTTGTTTGACCAATATTTTTGAGCACCTACTATGTGCCAGACACTGAAACCAGTGCTGGCCATTATATGTGCTATCTGATTTACCTAAAATTAAGTGTAGGCAGTAGGAACATCAGTCCATCATTGGGCTAAGTGCTGGTCAGAATCCTCCACGTTATCTAGTTCTGCCTCCCTTGATTTGAGGGAATGCTGGGATGTGATTCAGAAGACAAAGAAATGGTTAAAAGGCTGGCTGTCTTGCTTGAGGAAGTGCTAAGGTCCCCAAGGTTATCTTCCATGGGAGAATCAGCATGAGGTGACAAGAAGGGACCTCTCAGAGGGGTCAAGTCCATGAAGCACAGACACCGGGGACCTGCCTCACTGGTGTGCTGTTGCCCACCCCAGGTGACCAGTGGTTCCACCCTGCTCCCCCGCCGCCACCCCCCCTCCCCCGCCCCCGTAGACCTGCTGCCTCTGCTTTACTTTATTTGTGTGTGTGCTGCGACCTTGGCCTTCAGGGAGTCTCACTGTGAAATCCTTACCAGCGAAACTCTGCTTGGGCAAAAGAGGTTTACATGACCTTTCCCAGGAATAACTTGTGGTGTGTGACTTTTTTTTCCCCGAGGAGCTGGAAAGGGCAGTTTTGATGACGGACATGTTAGCTTTCTGTTAGCCTGCAAAGAGTCAGAGGGAAATTCCTGCTGGCCTCTCCACTGTGGTCCGCCCTGGCTTCAGTTTCCGTCTCTGGAAGCTTCCAGCCATGCAAACATACACAGCATCACCATGGCGACTCTGGGACAGATAGATGCCTGTGAAAAGAGCATAAGGCAAAATCTTTCCTCTGACACTTTGAGAGGAGGGGAAGGAAGCCTTTGAAAGCTCTCAAAACCACCTTGTTTTCTCCCCTGATTTTCACTCAAGAGCAACGACCTCAGCCTTGAGCGGAGTATCCTTTCCCTCATCTTTGCTCTGTGCACAGTAGTGAATTAGAGCTATGGGGATCTGAAGGAGACACTCCGGGATGAACAGAATCTCGTGTCCCCAAACTCAGCCTTCGAATGGTTTGCCAGCTGTGAGGTGCGGAAGCAGCACCGACAGATGTGACCAGGGCTCTTCACATTAAACTCCCTGTCCTCCCAAGAAGACTTCCCACTTGTCTTTGCTGGCCTCTCCGTCTCTATTCCCCTGCTGGTCCAGGCTGCCACTTCCTCCTGTTTGGGTCATTGTGGCAGGAGCCCAGCAGCCCCCTGCTTGAGACGGCTCTGTGCACCCTTCTTCCCAGCCCCCGGCTATCCCGTGGACCGAGGCAGGCTAATCTCTCCAGGGTCATTGCTGAGGGATCTAGTCGTGTCCACGTCACACTGGGTTCTGTTCACAGCCAACATTTTTTCCCATGTGAAGTCAGGTTTAAATGAATATCAAGTGGTGACAGGACAAACAGCAACATCCTGTAGGATGTCCCCAGCAGCAGAGAAGTGATGGAAATGGTGGTGGTGGTAGAAGGTTGGTGGAAGGCTCTGGAAGCACAGGTGGGGTGGGGGAAATGGGGCGATGGGCCAGGTTTGTCAGCCCTGCCATCCGAGACGTGTCCAGAATGCCAGCTCTGAGCACTAGGTGACACATTTGTGGATGCTGGGCTGAGGAAGACTTTGAAGCTGCACTCTGGTTCAGTAGCAGAAGGATGGTGGCTGATCGCCAGTGCTTGTGGTTGGTGCAGCAAGAGGTAGTTTCCTCCCCGGAAATAAATGAGACTATCTTCCCTGAAGGTGGGTATGAAGAACACCAATGATCAGGGGCCTGCTTAGAGAAGGAGCAGCAGATCTGTATAAATTAAGTCACCCCCTGGTTCTAGAAAGAAGGTCTACTTGCTTTGTCATCGAGCCTGAAGTTCTCTGTCTAGCTTTCAGGACTGGCCTCCAGCTGGCCCAGACCAACTTTCAGTCCCACTCCACACAGCCCACCTGCTGTGGTTTAGGCGCATCACCCTTTTGGTCCTTAAAGGCAGCACCCAACTGACTGCTCGCATGTCCTTAGTGTTCTGAGTATAAGGTCTCCCCATCACTCTGCTTTCCAAAAGTACTCGCAGTGAAGGCCAAGTTCAGGGCCACTTCCTCCACAAGCCATGTGCACAGGGATATCCCTTTTCCTCGTCTGTGCAGCCTTTCCCCTGTGGTCCCCTCCTTCTGGGCTGGCACAGAAATCTCCCCTGCCAGTTCCCGGGGTTTTAGGCCTCTCCCGTGTTAGACAGAGTTCTAGGTCAGAGGTAGTGTCCTGCCTTAACCAGCCCAGAGGACAGGGCCAGACTTGTGGGAGGGGCTTGGGTCACCTGTTGAGATTCTGTTTTCTTTCAGAAGTGTGAGTTGTTGGCGTGGCATGCTCTTGGTTGCCTACCCGAGGTGTGTTCCACTCTTCTCTCTTGGTCCAAGAGCCCAGCGTATTTCAGTGGTGCTATGACCAGCGGAAAGGCTGCCTTTCCTGGTCTACTCTAAAGCGAAGGGTCAGCAATGGAAGACAAGCAAACTCTGTTGGCAGGACTTCTGGGCAAGTTTCTTAAGAGGAAGACAGAGATAGATGTTTCACAAATATTTTTCCCAGGTTTTGACTTGACTCTTTATTTTCTTAAAAGTATCCTCCAAAGAGTAAACTTTTTTAGTTCTGATAAAGTCCAGTTTGTCACTTTTTTTCTTTTATACTGAATTCCTTTTTTGTCATATCTAAGAAGGCTTTGCCTAAACCATGGTTACAAAGATTTTCTCCTAGTTTTAGCACTTACTTTTAGGCCTATGATCCATTTTGCGTTAAATGTTTATGTAAGGTATGATATAAGGATCAAGGTGAATTTTTTCTTTTTCTGCATAAGGATGTCCACTATCCTCAGCACCATGTACTGAAAGAACCCACATTTTCACTCGTATTAGAGACCTCTGTGGAGGGGCTTTGGGGGCGTCCCCAAACCACTTGAAGTTGCTCTTGTTTTGTGAGTACATGTACATATAACTTGGGAATAAAAGAGTGGAAGCAGAGATGATCTCCAGGTTCCATCAGCTTGTGGAAGGGGTCTCTGCTCTGATGTAACCTAACCCTCTGCCCCTCACTAACAACGCGGCCACAAAACAGAAGGGAAGGGTATCACAGGGGGTGTGTGGGCTGCTTTGGGGTTCCTGGGAAGAAAATGATATGATTCATTGGGAGTAAACCTGTACAAACATACGCAAATTATGCTTAATAACGGTATAAGAGCTGACGCTGTGAAACCTTGCTAAAGCTGATACAAGGCACCTTTAACATAATACAGAACCCAAAGCAGCTGTGTGCTCGTTTCGGAGCTCAGTTTTCTGGGCCACTGTGTTTTAAAAGGCTGAACCTTGCTGAGCAAAAGTATTTGAAACCTAAGTTGGCAATGAAGCTTTAATTAGGGGATTTTGTGAATGGGATAAAAATTTAGTATTTTAAATCCAAAATTCTGTCATCCCCAAATGTCATTTAGCGCGCTGAGCAGCAGCAATCACCCCTCGTCTCCCTGAGGCGCAGAGACCCGTGCGTGAGCCCCAAACTTCCAGAGCTGAGACATGTCTCCTGGGGGAGGGGAAGAGGGTGGGGACAGCAGCAACCACGCCCCCACAGGGATGAAAAGATGACATACTTCCCAGTCAGGAGAGAGAGCTGGACTCCTACTGACCTTTCAGTCACTGTGGCAGCTTCTTGCCACACCGTTTCCAAGGTTTTGGTCAGGCCACCCAGAGCTGACCTTTGGCTGTCTCCGCTTCCTAAGGAACACTTCCCTGAGGCTCAGACCAAGTCCATGGGCGTCCCTTGACCCATGAAGTTCACAGGACCAGAGAGCTGGAAGGAATCTCAAACATTATCTGCCCTTTAATGTGCGGTGGAGAAAATCAAGTCCTGCATCAGTGAAGTCACTTGTTCAGGTCACACAATCTGAGGTAGAACTGCAGCTGGAAGCTGGGTGTCCCAGCTGCCAAGCCAGCATTCTTTCCATTATTTACAGAGTAGAAAGATGGAAAAGTAAACAGACCAAGCAGGCAGCCACACTTGGGTTTGGAAAGTCAATGAGCTTTTCTAGGTTCAGTGTCCTCATTAAGAAATAAAGACTAGTATTCAGCAGATACTGATTAGTACCTTTTCTGGGCTGCCACAGGCTGGTTTGGGTCCTGGGTCCATAGGAGGAAATGATACAGGCTAAGTCCCTTGGCCCAAGATGTAGAGCTTCCATCCTAGAGTATATAAAAGATAAGACAAGTGCCTCTCTGAGAATATTATTGCAAGCATTAAATAAGGCAGTAAATGTGAATCTCTTAGCACAGTTCTTAGCAGCATAGACATTTAATAAATCCTAACAGCAATTATTATTATATAATCCATATATAAGGTCTGTCTGGAAAAAGTTCAGCCATTGTTAATATAACGAGAACAGTTTGCGAGACATGGATGTAACCTGGCAGCCAAGGAGAGTGGACTGGAATGCACATGTGTGAACAGTGACAACTCACAACTCACTCTACTAGTCGGTGGGGGTGGTAGACACTGTTGAGTGAGCATGTGTACTGTGTGGCATTGCATTCAAAATGACTGAGAATAACGAAGCTGCATCAAATTTTGCATTATGCTTAAACACTCTTCTGCAGAAACTATTCAAGTGATTCTGAAGGCTGCAGCTACAGGCAACTGGTGATTGACAGCTTCATTACAACAATGTACCCGCTCGTGCATCACGTCTCAGGCAGAGATTTTTTTCGAAAACATCAAATCATCCGGATGACTCAGTCCCCCTACAGCCCAGATTTGGCACCCTGCAACTTCTGGCTTTTCCCCAAACTAGAATCTCCTTTGAAAGAAAAGAGATTTCAGACCATTGATGAGATTCAGGAAAATATAATGGAGCAGCTGATGGCGATTGGGAGAACTGTGTGAGGTCCCAAGGTGCGTACTTTGAAGGGGACTGAGGTGTCATTGGTCCTGTGTACAAACTTTCTTGCATCTTGTATCTTCAATCAATGTCTCTGTTTTTCATAGTACATGGCTGGATTCCTTCTGGACAGGCCTCATATACAGTCAGAGTCTCCCAAAAGAAGGCAGACTCCTGGGATGGCAGGGCTCTGTCTCAGATTCTTGTCCATTGTCTCAGAATCTAGGGCCCTCCGGGCATCTCATGCCAATCTTTCCAGTGTCCAGAGTACTGTCCTCGCCTATCTTCAAACTCTCCAGTTGAGTCCTTACTTAAAAAAAAAGATTTTATTTATTTATTTTTAGAGAGAGGAGAAGGAAGAGAGAAAGAGAGGGAGTGAAACGTGGATGCATGAGAGTGAATCAGCTGATTGCCTCTCGCATGCCCCCAGTTGGGGACCTGGCCCACAACCTAGGCATGTGCCCTGACTGGGAATTGAACCGGCAACCTTTCAGTGTGTAGGACGACACCCGACCCACTGAGCCACGCCAGCCAGGGCAAGTAGAGTCCTCACTGCTGAATGTCTCTGAGGGCTTATTGGTTAATCCTGCTATCGCCCTCAGTTTCCCAGCTGCGACCTCTCCTGAAAAGCTGCAGAGCTGGGGACCCTCTGCCAGCCCCCTGTGCCCTGTAGCTGGAAGTTTTCTAGTGGCCCACTCAGCTCATTGTGCTCCTCTGGCTTCTGAGCTGTGGCCACCAGGCCCTGCTTTGGCGCTGGCGCTGGCTCTGGTCTACCATTTGGCTCCCCGAGCCCTCATGTGGGATTGGTTTGCTCTCTCCTGCCCGCCCTGATGTCCTCCCGGGCTCCTCCCAAGCTGTCGATGAATGATTTCTGTCAGCATTCTAGCACGAGGCCTTTGAGCACGAAGTTTACTCCCTGCCTCAGGCTCATCCCGCCCCCCGGCCCACAGTCTGTTCTGAAGTAATTGGACTTATGGGTGGGGAGCAAAGCTTTTGGCGTGAGAAGCTTGTAAACCCTCTACTCTACCCGCCCTCACATATGGGGCAGGGTGAGCCATGATTGGGTTGGTGGGTATAGAGACAGCTCTTTGGAAAGGAGAGAACAAGGAAATTAGCGTGACCCATTTATACATAGCAAAGTGCTATTGAAATCATATCTCCCCTTCCACTGTCAAATAGCAAAGGTGTTCCTGTGAGTTTTCCCGGATATATTGGAGTCCACGCTCCCAATTCAACTCCCAGGCTATGCAAAGAAGTGGAGGTTAGGGTTGTAAAATGAGCAATTTTAAGAGAGTGTGTTTATGTATAGCAAGCCAATTTTTGAATAGTCCGTGTCTCTACATCTTCTCTTTGGTGAAGATAATTGAAAATTAGGTAATAACAATAGCTGACAATTAAGGAGTAGTCGGAGATACTGTTGTAAGTAGTTTAGATATATTAATTTATTTAAGCCTTAAAACAACCCTATGAAGTAAGCGCTACCATAATACGTTTTATCATAGATGAAGAAATTGAGGCAACAAGAGGTTAAGTAATTGGTTCAAGGACGCACAGCTGAGATGCCACCCCTGGCAATTTCGCTTCCCAGTCACCACGCAATCCCACCTACGACCCACTTGTTACTCAGTAACTCACACAAGAGCAACGCCTTTTATCTTCTCCCAGGAAAGAGCCATAATTTCACAGGAGGGCACAGCCCATACATGTTTTGTTGTCGGAAACTGTTACTAGGGTGGCAGTGGAGTGGGAGGAGCAGTGACACGTGCCAGGCTGCGATTCTCTTCCCTGCTGCATCAAGGCAATATGAGTAGCTCCTTCTTCTTTTCCCCTGGAAATCTGGTGGCAGCCTTCCGTCTCTCCTCTGTGGCAGGCTCTGGTCCATCCATGTGGGAAGGCCCTTCTCTTGTCCAGATTGTCTACATCCGAAAGAGCTTGTTCAAAACCCCCCAGATTGGTGAACCAAATTACTGAAAGGAGAAGTCATTGTTCTGGCTGGTACACTGGGTGTCAGGAGATGGGTATGTGTGTTCAGTCCTTCTCTCCACGCTCTTTGCATTTGCCAAAGTGCTCCCACTGTGCTCTGCTGTGGGGGCAGGGATTTTAGGGGGGACGCCCTTTGCCGGCAGGCGAGGCATTCCTGGTCCAGGACGGCCACAGCTGGGGGTTAAGTCTGTTACATTTCGGAGTCCACTGTTAAGAAGCCCATTTTTTTTTTGCATAGCTAAGCCGTATTTTCCAACAGCGATTTTAGTAACAAAGCCAGTGCTTTCACTTACTTTTTCAGTTGGTTCCAGACATATACAGGGAAAGGGGGAAAGAGCCGTTTCCTGTTCTATCCCTAGAGTTGTCAAATCAATCATGAGATGTTGTTAAAAGACACAGAGGCACAGGTACACAAATTCACACGCCTAAAATGCTGTAAGTCAAGGATCACAAGCATGTCAAGCATAAATGTATGTAGTAGTTTTACTTTCTCTTCCTCGGCTAACCTGTTTGGTGGCGGTCCTGTTGGACTTCAGATCTGTGCTGGGCGAAGGTGCCGCCCCATGTGCGGGGCAGGGCCTTTCCAGAGAGAGGGAATCACTGTGTGCTTGGGGTGTGGGGATCGAGAATGTTGGTAGGAATGGTTATTAGGTACATATACATTCATTATTAGGTGTTTTCTTTTATGACTTCCATTTTCAACTGAGAAAATTGTAATAGGCAATGCTCCTCAGTGGCCGCTAAAACTGCTAAAAAAAGGGGCAAGATATTTGGTGCCTCTTGATGGAAGAACTCAACACCATCTGAGATATTCTTGCTAAAACTAAAAAATAAAAATATCAAACCTGAGTCTGATCAAGCTTCTAGATCCAACAACCAATTTATAGAACATGTCAGCATCAGGGAGACAGAATCAGTAAAATCTAGACTGTGGAAAATTCTACCAGGTAAATAATGTGGTTTCTTCAGCAAATTAATTACACGGGGAAAAAAGAGATGAAGGGGAAACCTAAAAGAGATTTATGAGACCCATCAACAATAATAATATTGTGGTTGTATATTTTAGATGTCCTTGTATTTTAGCAATGTACGCTGAAATGCTAACCAGTGAAATCATATATCTGGGATGTATTTCAAAATACTCTCAGTGGTAGGGGCATAGATGAAAGAAGAGAGGACCATTTGATGGTTAGTGTAGTTGCTGATGCATATCTGGAGCTTCGTTATATTAATCTTTCTTCTTTATATATATTTGAAATTTTCCATAATCAAAGGTTAAATTAAAAATTAAAAAAAAAAAAAAAGAAAGAAAACCAAGGCTTAGAAAAACAGAGTAACTCTCCTATAGCTGGAACCCTGATACAGGTCTGACCATCTTATGCTCTGAGCTAAGATTTAGGGAAGTCTGTGTCCTCAGCCAGACACATTTTTGGAGCTTTTCTCTAAAAAGTTTAGCACGTTTTGTGTTGCATTTTAGTAAGGGAGGCATTCTCTTGTTCTTTCATGCGCCGATCAATGCTTTAGCGCCACTCCAAGGGACGCCTCCAGGGGTTGAGGAATTCCTGTGTCGCCCACAGCTTGATACGTGTACCCTTTATATCCTCACCTAATCGGCTGATAAAACGTTCAACTCAAGATGGCTAGAACTGGGCAGCATTTCAAAAGAGCTCAAAAGACTGGAGTTATGGGCCAAAATCAATAAGATGCAATTCAACTAGGTAAAATGTCAAGTCCTGACTTGAGGTTAAAAAAAAAAAGAAATTATAAAAGTACAAGGTGGTAAAGAGCTGGTTTGAAAATGCCACATTGTGAAACAATGAATAAAATAGAGGCGGGCTCTTAGGTTGCATTTAACACAGGATTGGTGCTCAGGGCAGGGGAAATGGTCCCCCGTAGTGCAGGTTCTGGTCATACCCCACCTAAAAAACCATGTAGAACCCAAGGGACCTTGAGAGCCAGAGGGCTGTGGTCAAAGGCAGTAGGATGGTGTTGAGAAAACCATGGCAAATAAGGAACGATGCAGTAGAGGGGGGCCTGAGTCAGGAGGAGCCCCGGACTATGGGGCTCACTGGAAATTCTGAGCTTCTCCTGCACCAGCAGGCATAGGTGAAGGGGATCCTGGGGTCAAGGAAACTTCCTCTAGAGCCAATAAATCTGTTTTGCAAGGATCATTGTAAAAATGATTTCATTGGCACAATATTAGCATATAAGTTTCATTTAAAAATTTAGAGGTGACTTTCATTTCCATAGTTCTTTTTTTTTAAAGCCTCACTAGAGGATATATTCATTGATTTCAGACAGAGGGAGATAGAGAGATAGAGAGAGGGGTAGAGAGAGACAGATAGATAGATAGAAACATTGGTATCATTTACATATTTCTTTTTTTTAAAGATTTTATTTATTTATTTTTAGACAGAAGAGAAGGGAGGGAGAAAGAAAGGGAGAGAAACATCAATGTGTGGTTGCCTCTCACGTGGCCCCCCCTGGGGACCTGGCCTGCAACCCAGGCATGTGCCCTGACTGGGAATCGAACTGGTGACCCTTTGGTTCGCAGCCTGTGCTCAGTCCACTGAGCTATACCAGCCAGGGCAGATTTCCATATTTCTTACGTATATTAACCCCCAACCAAAATCAAATGATGGAAAATAGGATAAATCTTTGTTGTAAATAATATATTTTAAAGAATGAGCTGTTTTGTATAGAATATATGAAAACTAGGAATCAAAAGAAGGTGAAAAACTACATTTCATCTGGGAAAGTCTCTTGCAGACTTGCATTGAGGCAGGATGGTGAAGATTCTTACATGCACTGTTATAGAAGTCCCTGTCTTCCATCATCATTAAACCCACCTTTACATTTATGGGATTTATTATATATGGAAAAGTTAGGTTCATCAAGGGGCTGAATTATCCAAGTCTCCCCTCAGAATGGAGACACGGTCCTCAACTTCCTATAAACTTAGCTGCACCCATGCCTGTCTTCATTTCCTTTCGTCCAGCCTGGAAGGACAGAGCAGTGATCTTTCAACCTTTTTGTGTTCTTGGCACAACCTTCAGTTAAGAGACTTACAAAAGTATAATGCCAGCAAACTACAGGGAAATGACTACGTCAGGCCAACAAAGCTTCCGTGTCTATAAAGGAATCCCCAGTTACCATGCTATTCGTTGTCCTCCTTTCGCTCCCGTTGGAACGTTTTCTGCCCTGGCTGATCTCTCTTATGCAGTCCTGAAAGCTCCAGTTTGTTCCAGAACATACAGGATCCTGCTTTTGCACTGGCTTGACACTACG
The DNA here is from genome assembly GCA_004026765.1 of Micronycteris hirsuta. Classification (NCBI taxonomy): domain Eukaryota; kingdom Metazoa; phylum Chordata; class Mammalia; order Chiroptera; family Phyllostomidae; genus Micronycteris; species Micronycteris hirsuta. Next base: position 51,786 of record PVJI01006289.1, on the reverse strand, counting down.
CTCCATCTATCACTTGTATTTACAGAAAGTTGTACAAATGCCACCTTTCCAAAGCTATCCACTCAGCATTATGCTGGGCAGATACTAGCAATGATAATACGTATAATCAATTACAATACAGCTGAATCTTACACACTGATCACAGCGTGGTGGCCGGCTGGTGTGGGGCACAGACGTGAGGCATTGCTTCTTCGGCCCAGGCAAATCCAAGGTTCTGTCCTTGCCTCTCTCTCTCCTGACACCTTTGGGATTTTGTTCTCAATCATTTCTCTCCCTGTCCTTTGTTTTCAGCCTCTTCCTGAACACAATTTGACTTGAAACTCCACTTCCTCTTTTCTCTCCCAGCCTCACTCCTCCTTTTACTAAGCTTTTAGAAAAGTAGTCTACATTCACCCTCATTCTGCACAATCCATTCATTCTTTAAACCCTTGTTGGTGCTGCATAGGTTCTCATGCTTGGCCAGCTTCTCTTAGTATTATGATACACTCTGTGACTGATTTTATCTGCCTACCAGGTTTTTATAATCACTTGTATGGGGATGACTCTCAAGCCTAAATTTGTAGCCCAGAATTCTCTAAAAAAGCTTCAAATTCAATATGTCTCAAATGGATCTTCTCCTCTTCCCCTAAAATATACCAGAGAGTCACCCAAGATAGAAATCTGATGTTATCTTTGACTCTTTCTGCCTCCAACTTAATCACTCAGTCCTTACTGCGTTTCTTTTCTCAGTAGTTCCTGAACAATTCTTTCCAGTTCTTCCCTACAGCCAGCCATAGCTTTATTTCAGACCTTCCTCTTCTTCCCAGATGACAGAAACAGCCTCAAAACTGACCCTGCTGTGTCCAGACCTGTCCCTCTCCAGTTCATTCCCCACACGATAACCTTGAAACCCGACCCAAGCACACCACCACTGCTCAGTGACTTCTCCTTGACTACAGGCTCTGACTGGCATTTCTCCATCATCTGCCTCTCCAGGGTCATTTCCCACCACGTGTGGCCTAACTGCTTACCTTCCAGCAGCCAGGGATGGCTATGTGGGTGTCCCCTCATTCTGCCCCTGGAGCCCTTGACCTTTGTTTTCTCTGCCCTTCTTGTCTCTGAGGGTGCTTGTTTCTCTCCCAGGATCCCTCCCCTACTAGACACTGCCAATGCAACCCCTGTCCCCTTGCTCCCCACCCCCCCGCCTGCTCACACGTGTTCAGGAAGCAGATATTCCTGAGTGCTCAGCGAATATCCTCGCTAGACGGATGTTACTCACCACGCTGACTTTGCAGACTAATTTTTCCTATGACATTGAATATTTTTAAGCTGACTGAAGTACTATAACATCCCCAATTCAGGAGACTTGGAAGAAAGCATCACTTCTAATTCCAGTAGTCCTAGAAATTCCATTAACAAAATGTTGTTAATGGAAATACTATTTCAGCCCCCTTTCTGTGGGTAGATGTACATACCGATCTTTATATAGTAGTTGTACCATACATCACTCTTTCAAAATAGGTTGGGCACTTTAACTTGTGCCAGTCACGGGCCCTACTCTCTGTCAGCTGCGTGGTAGTTAGAGAGTTAGACATTAATCAGTGAGTCACACAAATAAATGCAAGGCACAACTCTAGTTACATAGTTGACATGTGCAAAGAAGGAGAGACACATAGAACTCTGAGTCAAGGTAAAGAGACCTCATTGCTCAGGAGGCCGGGAAGCATGCGTTAAATCTGGAAGGTGCTAGAAAGGGTGGTGTATCATTGAGTGGTCTGCTGTGCTTGTCTGTTTTTCTTTCATTTTTGCATGTACTGTATTAATAAACTGCTCATATTTTCTTAGTTAAAATTCATTTGACATAAATGTGTCCTAGGCATAGTACTCAGTCACATGGATATAGTGTAGTTTAATGAATTCCCTAACATTATATATTTATGTTTTCTACTTAAAAATATTTTATTTTATTTATTTATTTTAGACAGAGGGGAAGGGAGGAAGAAGGAGAGGGAGAGAAACATCAGTGTGTAGTTGCCTCTCCTGCGTCCCCTACTGGGGACCTGGCCTGGCCCGCAACCCAGGCATATGCCCTGGTGGGGAATCGAACTGGCGACCCTTTGGTTTGCAGGCCAGCATTCAAATCGCTAAGCCACACCAGCCAGGGCTCTACTTTTTATTATGAATGATGCTGCAACAGATGTTTTTGCACATCTGTCTTTGTGTATGTCTCCAATTATTTCCTAAGGATATATTTTCTACAAGTGGAATGCATGTCAAAGGTGTGCATATTTGAGTTTTTGCAATTGGCTGCCACCCTGCTCTCTGGAAAGGCTCTGCTGATCTGTTTTTCGTCCCATGGTGAGTGCACAGGAATGCCTGGCTCTGCGTGCTCACCGGCTCTGGGGCTTCCCTTTCTTCTTCATCTCTACCGATTTGAATAATTAAAAAAAAATGGCATTACACGGAAGTTTGAGTTTTAGTGTCTTTGCTTGCCATTGAGACTGAACTTTAAATAGAGTTTTGTTTGTGCAAATTTCTTTTGCCAGTTGTCTTGGTGTCACAGTATTGTTTTCAAGTTGCCTCCATGTCTGTTTCTCATTAGCTCATTGAGGGAAGAGCCTCTTTTGGCCTGACGTGCTACCTAAATCCTAGTAGGTAATAAGAAGATGTTTTCAAGGGCTAATTTCAAGGACTCCCCCCATTACCTGGCCCGTGGCAGCAGCCAAGATTGCTCCAGGGTTGTTATCATTGACGGTCACCACGACTATAAAATCAAGATCCTCCTTCTGAATCATGCGCTGCTCACATGGACAGGTTTCACTTCTGCCACAACACAGCCCTATATTTCTAATCTTAAATTCCTTTCAATATCAGGAAGAACCGAGCTCAGTGGTCTAAAATGTCCCTTCGGTGTTGTCTTCTCCTGTAAGCCTTAGGCTCCCAAGAGATGGTAAATGAAGCCTCCAACCTGGGACTGGACTCTCCAAATAAGCGCAGGGGGCAGACACTGGAAGCCTGGCCAAGGTTCCAAACTAAGGACCCTGGCATCTTAGGGCCTAGGACAAATCAGTGTTCAGTGTCTAGAAGAGAAGAATGAGAATGGATGAAAAGATATAAAAAAACACGTAATATGAGGAGGGATTCAAAGATCTGTGGGTGTTTATCCAGTAAAAGAAATGACTTTTGGAGTGAGAAACTATGAAACCTGTCATCAAGTGCATTTGAATTGTAATGGTTACAAAGACATACATTTTCATAGCTCATATTGAATGTAATACCACTAGGGATTAATAAAGGAAGATAACTTACTTTGCACAAGTTGCTATTGCTTATAAGTTCATTACTTCTTTACTTCATTTTCTAATTTATTCATTCAACAAATATCTATTAAGTTCCAACGGGAACCAGACACTGTTGTAGGTGCTGGAAGCTCAAAGGAGAACAAAATGGCCATCTCCCCCTCTCGTTGAGCTTAGGGAGTCAGGAACATGGGACATCAGGGGGAGGAACTAGGCCCACTGGGGCAGGTGGGGAGGGGACGGATGCGGTTGTGTGTAACACCCTGAGTGGCCTCATCACTCACGTGGCAGAGAAGGGGTTAGAAGAACTTGTACCAAGCACTGTGTTAACGACAGTGCTGGTGGTAGGAGAAAGAGCAAGCAAACATTTAGGGGGTACAAGGCAATTGCTAGCAGACACTGAATTTGCTCAGTGATGTTTACATTTTAATACTATTCACTTAAAGCTAAGCTATACAGAACCTTTATTATCAAAATGTCATCATGAAACAAATAGAAAAAGCCCTATTCTGTTATCTTACATCTAAAGCTCTCTTGCTTTAATATTCTGTTTCTTCTTGAAGGGTTGTTACTGTAAAGGATTATTTTGGAATGCAAGTTTCCCTGAGATGCTAGCATTGAATGATGGAACAGATCGCATTTGAACTCTATCCCTTGGTCTGCGTGGCCAGGTGCCACAGAAGGCCAATAATGGGAAGCTGCAGGGAAGCAGGTTTTGTTTCAACAAAAAGAAAAAAATTTGTTAAGAAAGACAATCAGAAAGAATGACCCTTTTTTTTTACAACGGTAATAAGTTGTTTCTATAATAATAATGATAGCAATAGCAATGGCTGTTTCTTGTACAGTTACTGCATTCCCATGGGGTGTGTTTAAATTCGGCACACATTGTTTCACTGAATCTCCAAAATATCAAGAGGTATCATAACCCATGTATGCGTGCCTGCACATGATGAAACTGAGGAGCGAAGCTAAACTGCCAGCCCGAAGTGACGTGGTTACAAAGTGGCAACACCAGGCTTTGGACACCTGATTTGGAGCACCAGCTCCAATGCCTCTGTTCTCAGTTATGAGACTATTCTGTCAAGTTTTTGTCACTGGAGGTGTTCAAGCGTGAATTGGATTATCACATGATTTGGATTATCACGTGAATTGGATTATCACGTGAATGAAACAACAAAGAGTGAGATCAAACTTCAGTTTGAGAACGCAAGCCATCACTGGGCTTAACAGCTAAGTCGGTCACTCTAAACGTGTTTGGTAATGGACCGTGCTGAGAATTTCACAACAATTTGTGGGCTTTCTCCCTGGAAAAAATCCATGGGTGTACACAGATGCAAATCCTTGCGATGCTAAATTCTGGGGAGCGAGGATATTCCTGTGGCCCCTGACTCCACCTATCCTTTCTCCAAAGGTACTTTTGCTCAGGTACCTGCTTTTGGAGGTGAATTTCCCTCTGAGTTCTGCCTACAGGTGTTGAGATGGTACCAACACCATGTGGCACTAATAGGAAAAACAAAACCAAACACAAATAAGAAGAAAGAGAAGCCCTCCTTACAAATTTCTCAAAGCAAGCTTTGCGTACCCTTGGAAATCTCTCCCTTGGCGGTTACAGCTTCGGGCGCATCATTCAGAATGACTCAGAAATAGACACAAACCACATGCAAAGCCTCCCCAAGTGTTATTTATGAGGCACCTGCGCCTGTCCTTCCCCAGCAAGTCCCACTGCCAATGAGGCTGTGAAGGAAGACTGGGTAGGAGGGACAAGATCGTGGAGAGAAAAGTGTTTCTGGAAGAAATTATCATTACGTGTTGCTGGTTTCTGGTTCCCACCTTGCCTGATGGTCCATGTGTTTCCAATCTGGGAGGAGCCTGTGAGCTTCAGGCGGGGGCCTCTCCTCTGCGGCCCACGTCTACCCCAGCTGTCCGGAGCTCTGGTGCCGCGGGCCTGGAAAACAGTCCTCAGCCGGCCTGGGCCCTCTTCGTCTGGCACACGTGTGTGTATGAGCACGTGTGCACGGTATGGGGTTTCATCCTCACTGAAACCTCCGCATTTGGACATTTGGACTGCAGAAGTTTCAGGGGATTATGATCCACGTTAGGGCCTTCTGGGTCCCCCAGGGAAGGTTACAGCGTTTTTCCTTTCCTCCCACCAGCCCTTCTATTTGAATGCATTGTTACAGGCTTAATTGCTTTGGCACCAGGCCTGGGAACAGGGGGCGGGGCCCTCTGCACAGGCTCCCGATGGTGGGAGGCTCTGGCTCGAGGCAGGTTTGCAGAGCAGTGGACAGAATGCCAAAGGGTGTGCAGATGGCCTGTTGGTGGCGCTCCAGCGGCCCTTGTCTCCGCTGGTCCTTGACTCAGGCCCTGAGTCCCTCACTGAGCCTCCACACTCGGTCCCTCCCGTGCAGCGCCTCCACCACGCCTGTCGCTGAAGCAACCGTCCTCAATCACGGAAAAGTTATTCTGCCGCTTAGACATCCCCAATAGCTCCCTGAGATCTTGTTATAAACAATAATCGCCGTAACTTCTACCCATTAAGACGCCCTTACTCTGTGCCAGGCACTTAGCAAAGTGTTTTCATGCGATACGGTAGGCCATTTCCGAACCACTTCGCCAGGCGGAGTCCGCTGTTCAGCTGGCTGCATGGAGTTGTGTAGCCGATGGATGTATCCGTCCTGCGCAAGCGCACAAACCACAGGTGAACGAGGCCTGAAATCCAGCCAGGCCTCCACTTGCCAAGCCGTTTGCCTCCAGGAGAGCCCCCTTCTCGGCTTTGCTGTGTATTCAGGGGGCAACGTGCCTTCTTCGGGTCTTACCTCGCCACCGCCTTCGATGACGGCTCTCTGTGCTGGTTCACGTGATGCTGGTGCTTGTAGGGGTCCAGAGACAATCAATTATGGCTCCCGTCCTCAGAATTTACAGGTCTGTAAGGGACATCAGTGACACGGGGGAGGACACGGATGGCTAAATGGGCTAAGTGTAAAGGGGGAGCTGTGCACAGCGCACTCAGGAGACACAGTGGAAAACCCTCCTGGCCACTATGGAGCCGGGGTAGAATGCCTGGAAGAAATAATAGCTGAGAGGTCTTACTCATGGGGCCCACATAGCCAGATGAAAGTGGAGGTAGGAAAGAAGGAATTCTAGGCTGTAGGAACAGGAGCGAAGCAGAAAAGTATAAACCACATGGGTGTCCAAGGTCTCCGTGCAGAAAACCCCTTTGTAAGAGAACTTCTGGTGGAGAAGTTTAAATCTTAAGGGAAAGTTTGTTTGGAGAATTCAGTCAGAGCAAACCTATGGAAGCCCTTTACAAAAACATTCATGTTCACTCAGATAAGGACAGTCTGCTATCGGGCAGTGACTTTGGTTATCCCCGGGCATCACTGCGCTGTAAAGCAGGAGAATCCCCCTTCCCTGGGGACATGGTGGGGGGTTGCGAACTCACTTGGCTGTGTGGGAGACGGTGGACATATGCAGAGGCCTTTGTCTTTGCTTCTTCACCCCAGGGTCCAGCCTTTCTGAATGTGAGATTCATGCTTTCCCTGGCCAGGATGCAGGGAAGCAGAGAGACATGGGTGCTTCAGGTGGAAAAGCTTGGCGTCACCTGTATGGAGCCGCCCATCGTTTCTGGGCAGGTATTTCTTGTACTTCCTCCCTTCCTTAGCCCTTATTGTCAATTCACCCTGCTCAGCATTCGCGAGGTGCCAAAGCCCACCCCATCCCTGTCAATGACACCCATATCTATTCTGTTTTGACCCAAAGCTCCTGCAACTGGGAATTCTAAGGTCTCTCCATGTCTTTATCCTCAGGGCTTCATTGGTGAGGACCTACTCTCATTATACCTTTCCCCCCCTTTTGTTCTTACCATATCAAAATTTTTTTCAATAAAAGCAATATTGAATAAAACTCAAAGAGTCAAATAGTGTTTCAGGGCTGATAACATAAAGCAGATCCAGGTTCCGTCTCTCTTTATCCCTGAGTCCTACCCTGACAGCGCATCAGTTTCAACTTTCGGCTGCTCTGTTTGTGTTTTATACAGTGTTTTGATTTCTCTTTCAACCACAATGGAAGTGGATGGCCTGTTCCTTTGAAGTTCCCTTTGGAAATAAAGGAAGAGCCTCTTCCCCTGTTTCCAAATTAATTTCTTATACACCAGAACACCTATTACCAAACATTACCTCTTCATTTGGTGACAGTGGAATTATTCAGCTCTGTGTGATGCATTACTAGGCAATTATATGGACACAGAGTAGACACTTTGATTTATTCATGTAGATCTGATCTACGTAACAAGATGAGAAGGAGGCACAGAGAAATGAGTAACGTGGTCAAGGCCACACAGCTGGTAAACAGTGGAGTCGGGCTGGTGGGCTCCGGAGACCCGTGAGTGCACCTGCTGGTGGTGGTGCTGACTGATGTCACTCAGCTAGAGCTATGAGAAGGTAGAGAACAGTGTGTACCTTGTAGTTCTACATAGCAAGTGCTTGCTGCACCGTCAGGCTGGAAATGTCATCCTGAATGAGGTAGCTGACCTGAAGAAACGTTTGTGCTTCTTGGCCGTGGGAGTGGGTGTGTCGAAGGAGAATGAGGCCTCTCCTGACTCTCTGGCCGCTGTTAGACTCTACTCAGTGACAGTGAATTGCATGCAAATCTTATTTTTCTGAGTCTTACCTTACCGAGATTTATTTCTAGGACAAACTATGGCTCCTAGCTGTATTCTGAGCCTCAGAACTGAGGTAAAGGGACCAAAACTGGCTGAAAGTCTTTCTCTGGCCTTAGTACTGCATGTCTGAAGAGAGATACAAGGCCACGCCGCATGTGCAGGGGACACCAAGATTGTTATTATTTCCAGAAATTTCCCAACTCTCAAGTGCTGACAAGGATAGATGATCCTGAAAGATGGTGCTTTTATTTTTTTTAAAGATTTTATTTTTATTTTTTCAGACAGAAGGGAAGAGAGGGAGAAAGAAAGGGAGAGAAACATCAATGTGTGGTTTCCTCTCACAAGGCCCCCACTGGGGGCCTGGCCTGCAACCAGGCATGTGCCCTGACTGGGAATCGAACGGCCACCCTTTGGTTCTCAGCCCGTGCTCAATCCACTGAGCTACACCAGCCAGGGCTGAAAGATGGTGCTTTTAAAAAGGCAGGCATGCTTAGGGAAAAGAACCAGCCTGAGAAAGCGGTGGGGCTGTCTCGGTGGCCCCAGCTCACCTTTAGGCAGCCACAAGGGCAGGGAGCCTAGAGCCCATGGGCACTGCTGGCCTTGCAATGTTTGGTAAGCCATGTCCTTAGATTTCCAAACTCTCCAACGCCCAAGGAAAAGGTACTCGTAAAGGACACATAGGCCTAGGCAGTGTTTGCCCTGAGACGTGAAGCTGGTCGGGGAACAATGCGGGACCATGATGGTGGAGAGAGACTCCGGGGATCCAGCTCGACTGTTGGGCCACCTGCAGTGATGTTCCACTGGGAGTGAGTGAGGATGAGACACGCATAAACACGGACACACGAGAAAGAGAACAACGGAACACACTTTAAAGGGACCACAGAAATACTTACCAAATGTTTACTGTAGAAAAAGTAGGAGTCTTTTTTTTTTTTTGACTCATAGACTTTTTAGATAATATTCTGGCTGCAAAAAACTTGAGTCCAACTGGCAAGAGAAGATACACACCTAACAAGCTAGTCCTATAGAACAGCATTTGAGAGGCAGCAGGAGATAGTAATCGCAGTATGAGCGTGCTTAGTTTCAAATCTTTCACTAGTCCTATGGTTCTAACTGACTCCTGAGCCACGTTTTCCCTACTTTTAAAGTGAGAATACTATTGCTGCCTCTTATATCTATTAAGCATTCAACAAAAACAAGAATATGTAAAACACTTAGGTTGGTATTTGGTATATATTAAGACTGTGGTCGTTGTTGAATCTAAATGTGATGAATAAGAAATAAGTGGCTGTATTCATTTGCCAGGGCTGCTATGACAAAGTGCCACAAACTGAGTGGCTCAAACAACAGAGATGTATTCTCTTGTAGCTCTGGAGTCCAGGAGTCCAAGATCAAGGTGGGGTTGGTTCTTTCTGAGGACTGCGAGAAAGAACGTAGTGCATACTTCTCTCCGAGCTTCTGGTGGTATTGCAGCAATGTCTGCTGTTCCTTGGCTCATAGACACATCGTTCTGATCTTTACCTTCATGTTCCCATGACTCCCTGTGTGTATCTGTCTGTCCATTTTCATAAGGACGCCAATGACATTGGATTAGGGGCCCATCCTACTCCAGTATGGCTTCATTTTAACTAGTTACATCTACAATGACCCTATTTCCAAATAGGGTCACATTCTGAGGTGCTAGGGGTTGGAGGGTACAATCCAACCCATAACAGTGGTAAAAAGGAAAAAATCTAGAGAAGAGAGGGGAGATGGAGACTGATCTCTAGGGTCCAGGGTGATCAGTAACATTTTCTTAGGTCACATGGGACTTGACCCAGGGCCTGGCAGCTGACAGAAACTTGGTGGTGGAAAGGCATGAGGGACATTACAGCGGGGGCAGGGATGTGCTAAGAAAGTCCTAGAAGCAGAAATGTGGAGGCATGTTAGAGGAAACGAGCCAGGCTGGGCTGGAGAATACGGGCCAGGCAGTATTTTGGAGGTCCTTGACTGCTGAAGTCGGGACTTTGCACTTCATACTCTTGGCAGGAAGAACCCATTGAAAGATTATGACACATTCCACAGAGACAAATAAGCAGTTCAAATAAGACCTGAGGTATGTAAATATTTGCTCTGGTTATTGAAAGTGACACTGGAGACCCATATTACTAGTGTGTTTACGAGTTACTTTGCGATAGTGAAACGGGATTAAGAGAACTCATCCTCTTTCCACTCTGGAGCTCTTTGCATGTACTCGGTCCCTTGCCTGGATGGACTTAGGGTGCTCTCCATGATCAGATGGGAGCTTGTCTGTGGGCCAAGTGATCTGACTGATATGAGGATCAGATCAAATTGATAGAATACGTAGCGATCTCAGGGCCGAAGGGAGGATACATAATGGAGAGCTGGCAGACTGTGCGCATCAGGATGGCTGGTGAGTCTCCGGGTGCTTTGCGAGAGGAGCAGGTGCCCCACTGAATGGCAACAGGAGAGAAGACACAGAGACTGGTCTCAAGAAGCACAGGCTTCACAGGTTGCTCCAGCTCAGTGCCCAGGCCATTCACCCTTGCTCCATTAGGATCTCCACACCTGGTCACACCAGCGCCAAAACCTCATGGGGAAGGAAAAATGTACTCAACCCATCAATCGTTTGGTCTATGGGATGCCAACTCATTTCAAGGGAAACTGCTCTGCTGTTTAATCTCAGTAGTTGGTTGCTATGACAACACATTGCACAATCCTAGCGTCTGACACATCTGACACGTCACTCAGTGCAACAGCAACATCTGGCTCCATGCAATCCGGGCAACCCCACATTCACCACAGACTGTATAGGCTCCATAATTAACTTGTCAACACTCCCCACTGGTGGCCAGAAATTTCCACTGGTCCTGAAAGGCTTAGCTCAGGGTATGAGCCATCTTGTGGGAAGGTTTTCGTGCCTTGACTCTTGGAACTAAGCCTGGCACCTCTGGTGGGTGAGTTTGCAAGGATCAAGTCCTTTTCTTCTGCATGTCTCTGTACTTTCAGTTCTGCAGAGTTCTATTTAGAAGGACTTCATTGTGGGTTTTTTAGAGGCCAGTCCTATGGTCCCATTACAGAGAGAATGCAAACTCAAAGCCATTGCAAGCTGATCACATGCATTTAATATGTAAGTACTTTGATTTTGTATGTAACTGGCATGTTACTCACTGTAGGCTAACATGCAGTGGGCTTTCTGCACCTGGGTCCTTTCCCTAAGGTCTTCCACTCACTTGAGAACAAACATCAAACCTATTTTCTTTCTACCATGATCCTTGGCACTGATGAGCCCCAGTCAGCATTGAGATAATGCACATAAAACACAATTGCTTGGCACTTGATCTATTGCAAGCTCTGTTATGTGCCTATTGTATTGAAAACAACAGCGATTACAATCCCTCCCACAACATGCCTATTGTAGCATCAACACAGACTCCTCTAGCCTGGAAATCACCTTTTGTTCGGGTTGCTTACGAATCATCATACTCGCATGGCAATGCTAACTGGTGTTATCAGGGAAGGAAGGGGTGTTGGCCTCTCTGGTGTGGCTAGCAGGCATGGTATCTGCTTTAAGTGGTGATCTGGGAAGGGAGTGTGTGTCTTCCAGATATGACAGGCATTGGTGGCCTCTCCTGCTTTCTTTGTCAGCTCTATGACATTCAGTAGAAAAAAATCAAGGCTAGATGAAGTTTTGGAGGAGTAGTTGATCATTCCTAGTTTTTCCCATGAAAAAATCTAGTTAGAGAAATAATCATCTTGTCTATGGCTTAGTGTTTTCAGTATTGTTCTGGAGAGAGATTGTTCAATGAAAGATAGAAAAAAAGAAGACATAGTTTCTATGACCAGACATTTATCACTTAGCTGTCTACAGAAGACATTCATACATAAAAACAATAAATAAGTAACCTTAAGAAAAGATTTTTAAAACTTCCCAGGTATCACCCAAAGCAATCTCCAGGTGCAATACATTTCCTATCCCAGAACCAATGATGTTTTTGTAGAGATAGAAAAATATACTTCAACATTTATGTGGAATTTCAAGGGACCACAAATAGCCAAAAACATCTTGGGAAAAAAATAAGTTGAAAGTCTCACTCTTCCTGATTTCAAAACTTACCACAATGCTAGAGTAGTGAAAACAATCAAAACACAGTATGGGGAGCTTCCGGTCAAGATGGCAGTGCAGGTAAATACGGCACTCACCTCCTCCCACAACCACATCAAAATGACAATTGAACTACAGAGTGACCATCATTCAGAGCCACCTGAAATCCAGCGAAATGACAGTCCTACAACTAAGGCTATAAATGAGATGCCACATCAAGACTGGCAGGGCCTGGCGTGGAGGGTGCCTAGAGGCCTAGCAGGAGCAGCAGGCAGGGTTGGGGCTTCATGACAGGTGAGGCTGGAGCCACATGGGCAGGGGCTGAGGCTGCAGGAGGAGGGCTGCTTGGTGGTTGCTAGGAGAGACCCGGGCAGGCTCTGGGGCAGAGCCACATGCCAGGAACAGGGACCATGGCTGCTATTTTACCAGGTCTGGGAGGGAAACAGCAGGAAAAAGGAGGTGGGGAATGGCTAGGATCCTGCTGAAGTCAGACCCGAGGTATCGAGGTATCCGTGTCTGGGTTAGGGGAGGGGCCGAGGTGGGAAAGAGGGACCCTAGCTGATCTTTGCAGTCGGGCATTACCCTGCCTCCTTCTCTGGGTCCCCAGTGGTTGCCCGGGTCCCCTACAGTAGGAAGCCTCGGCTCAGAGCACTCCCACCTCCTCTGTTCGCAACTTCTCTGTTGGGGCCTTTTAAAATGTGGGTCAGATGTGAATGAGGCTGGACCGAGGGTGTTTATCGAGGGGACTATCTGCACATGATTGTTTTGCATAGTAGATGAGAGGTTGGATTAGCTACTAGTATAGCTCTGACAATACTTTCTCCGTTTGCGCCATATGCAGGCACAGCATGAGGCAAATATGTCAGCGAACGCCAGACATCTGCTCTCAGGTGGCCACCTCCCCTCAATCTGTGTCATCCCCACTTCAATGAACTTATGTGTGCCAAGTGCCTGGCCCAACACCTGGCACAGAAGATAGATGCTTAAGATGGCACTTACTGTTTTCACTGCTCATCCTGCTCTGGGTCTCCCATCAGAGCCCTGCTTCACCACTTTGTCACTGCTTGTGTGTGCTGTTTACGCACTCACCTTTCTCCCCCTTTCTGGTTGTTACAAAGCAAATCCCAGATCAGCCACAGTTGCTGCCACAGCACAGGCATGAGCTCATCAGGCGTGAAGCAGGATTGATGTTGCCTAGCAACTGGGAAAAATAGCTCCAGTAGGCCCCACAGGGGCTGGAGAACCTCATCCCTTGGGCATGTGGGAACGGAAGAGCTTCAGTTGCAGTAAAGATACAAACAAATGGAATTGGTCCCTAAACATCACACTTCATGTTCCTAACCCTCAGGGGAATGACCTTATTTGCATCCTGCTTATCCACCCTCTCAAGCTCCAACATGTACCTAAAAGGGTCAGAGAAGAGGAATAAGCAATAAAGGTGGGAGCACCCCTAAGCCTTCTCTCCGAAGAGGCACACAAAGATTCACACGCACACGCATGACAATGTACAAATTCACGTGTGCACGCACACAGGGCTGACTTCCTGTCCCGGCAGCCTGTGCTGAGCCAGGGGAGCTGTTTGCATGTCAGAGGCCATCGGCCATCCCGTGGTTCTGGACTGGAATGAGGACAGAAATCGCTCAGGTCAGAGATGCTGTGCAACGAAGCGTGATGGGTACCTGCTCCACTTCCCGGTCCTTCTCCATGGCACAAGCGGTGCCAGGTGGGGAAGTTCAACACCGGTGGGCACTCAGCTGCTGTCAGCCACATGGAGTGGGAAAGAGGGTGGGTGTTGAGGAACTAGTTTATTTCTGTGGCAGTTGGTAGTCTTGGTTTGCTTATGGAAGTGTTTGAGATACACAGTTCTTGTACAGGCATAATTTTAAGGTGACGAGAGAGTTTTTTTCAGCAGGACAGCTGCGATGGAGAATTTTCTGCCACACTGCTATGTGAGAAGCAGGAGGAAGGCACAGGGAGGAATGCCATGGGAGTTGCTTTGTCCTCCGAGCCCCCAACCGTGGAAGGTGGTGAGACAAGAGACTAGAATACAAGGTCTGGAGAGACGAAGCCTCGCCTGTGAGTGATAATTCATCCCCAGGAGGAGAGGCAGTTTTCCTGGAGCGGAGTCCTGCTCTACCTCTCACTGGCTGCGTGACCCCAGGCCCATCCTCTAGTGTGAAATGACATGTGGCATCTCACAGGCGGGTATGAGAACCACTGAGGCTGCGCGCCTGTGGTTCAAGGCCAGGCCCTGGGAACAGCAGGAAACGCTCTCATTCGACTATCTGACATCAGTGGGGGTTTTCACGCCCTTGGATCCCACAGCCAGCTCACCCTGGGCGCTTCGACCTGGCCTAGTGCCATCAATTCCCCTGTCCCTCGACTGCAAGTCTTGGCCATTGTACTCCTGCTTCACGGCTTCAGGTCCTCAAAGTCACGTCCTTGCTCCCACTAGTCACCCCTGACTTCCTTCACACCTCCTTGCTCCAGCTCTCTGGGCATCAGATAATGGCTACTATTCCTACCCTGTGGTCCACCTCTAGCTTGTTAGAAAGTTATCATTCCATAAGCCTACATATAGCATTTATAGATAACTTAATATGAGGTTCAAAAAATATTAACCCACTTGTATAAGCCTAGACTTAGTTACTTCTTCAGTCATTATCTGAGTCTTGGGCTGGACTAGAGCCAGGATTTTTTTTGTTCAAATCTCACATTTTCCTCTTATGGAATTGAAGTGAGATTGAGGTGATTCTGAGCGGATTGTGAGCCTGAACTAATCCAGGATAAATCTGAAGTGGAAAAGGGCTGTAGAGACAGACTCCCAGATAGAGAGCAGGCTGACAGCTCTGTGGGGGTGGGGAGAAGGAAGGGCATTAGGGGGTGGAGGGATGGAGCGAAAAAGAGAAAGAACTCACGGACATGGACAACAGTGTGGTGACTGTAGGGGAGGGGCTGGGAGAGGATAAGAGGGGGACACATGGTAATGGAAAAAATACAATAAACATAGCATTTAAAAAAAGGTCTGTAGAAATGGCCCTCTCTGTGTTCGTACCCACAATAAGCCCTGAGTTCCGCTCCAGTTTGGCTTCTAACCAAACCTTCTATTGAGACGGCTTTCGTGAAAGTAGGTACTATATGCTCTACCCAACGGGCGTCATTCATGTTGGGGGGCTGTTTTATATTTGAATGGGAACTTTTATTCAAATGATGAAGTGTATTTAATTATTCAAAGCGCCAGTGGCTACCGCTGTTGCAAGGAGTAGAAAGAGAACACGTGCTCAGCAACAAACAGCGAGTGTAGTCACGGTTTCACACAGACTGTCTCTCCTTCGGGAAATCCAGGATGCCTAGAAGTTATTCAAATTTTAAGTTAGTTAATTTTTATAAGCTTCCCCCATCAATGTTGGCTAAAGGTTACATTAATATACTGACCTAGTCTTTGATCATGGAGTAGAAATATAAAATGGCAGATTTCTTACTCAAGAATGGTATTTAAGCAAAGCTCTCATTCACTAAGATATACACAATTTATATTAGAAAAATAACATTCTAAGTTTTATGGCACATTCCCAGGTAATGTTAACCAGATTAAAAAATAAGGAGAACAAATGTTATTATATATGTCCTTGAGCTAGAAAGTTTCTCAAGGAATGGAGTTGTGTTCAGGAAATAGTACTTAAAAATGTAAATTCTTATACAGTAATTTCTTTGTTAAGTCTCTTTTAAGTTCTTTTGTTGATAGCAATACTTAAAAATCTTTAACTGTAAACTCTTAGCTTTCAGTGGTTTAGTTTTTTCTGAATTATGAAAATTTTAAGTGCCATTAAATATATTATCTTCTATTTCTTTTTTTATTAAGTTTATTGGGGGGACACTGATTAATAAGTTTATATGGGTGTCAAGTGTACATTCCCCTGATAAGTGGTCTGCACATCGCACTGTGTGCCCACCACCCACAGTCAAAACGTCTTCCGTCACCGTAGATTGTGTCCCTTTGTCTAATGTTTATACAAGGATAATGATCACCGTCCTCAGCTGATTCAAAACCAACCCCTTTAACTATTTGGCTCTGGGACAAGTGTTAGCTGCATGATGTGCTCAGCTACCTTTGCAGGAAAAACGTCTTCTGTGTCAGGTTCATTCTCCTCAACCACCTTCTGGAGCACCTTTCAGGAGGGTTGCTGACTTGTAGGCCTGAAGGCACCTGTAACTGACAGCTCTGGGTGATGCTGACATAGTGTCCTTTGAACTCCTGCTTTGGATAGAGGTCTCTAGATCAGCGCCTGGACTACCAGTTTGCGATAAATGATGCAACTCAGAAAACGGCCACATGAAATGAAAGAGATGCATGGGGCAAGAGTGGCAGCCCTCCCAGCGTTTCTACGCACGCGCAACCTGGAGGTTTCATACCACGCGGTTTTCATCTTTCTCGTCCGCTGTGGGGTTTCCACACTCCGTCCTTCTTGGAACACTGTTGCCTTGTGAGACACCACACACTCCCAGTTGGCTTCTGGCTTCTCTGGCCATTTATTTTCTCAGTTTCCTCTGATGGACCTTTTCTTTCTGTCCAACCTTTAATTTTAGAATTCCTCTGGTTTTGATCCTACACCACCTTTTCTTCTCGCTTTGTGTCCCTCTGGGAGATCTGACCCACTTCCATGGCTTCAAACACCATCTTCCCAAACTTCTGTTTCTAAACGAGACCGAGCTCTATACTCGTGCGCGCAGCTCCTGCTGATTCTTTCTGCGACCCTAGTTCCACCCACTTCCCTCTCTCCTCTGCCCCTCCTCTGCCCATCCTCACTGTGACTCCCTGGGACAACCATGACAGCCTCTGAGAGGCCACATTCTGCTGTCTTCTGCACTCAGCAGCTAAAGGGATCGGACTCTGTCATTCACCCGTGTAAAGCTCTTTGGTGGTTCATCACTATTCCCAGGATCAAGTCCAATGTTCTTAACATGGCCTGCTGGGTCTTGAACGGTCTGACTCTGAGTTGGATCTTCAGCACTCTGGTTTTCTCTTAGGTTCTTGAATTTATGAGGTTTCTATCCATCTCAGAGCCTTCTCACACCTCACTCCCTTGCCAGCTGTGCGCCTTTTATGTACTAGTCTGCTGACATGCACTTTTCCTTTGTAGCACTTACCACAATTCCACTAAATGTTGATGAAATTATTTGTCTATGGTCTATCTCTCCCACTGAAATGCCCTTTAAAGTCGGGTATCGTGTCTCCTTTGTTCAACAATTTATTCTTAACGCCGAGCAGTTTTATTCGATTCAACAAATACTTCTTGAAGGAATGAATAAACCAATGAGGGGGATGCAGGCTTGGAAACCCCCAATATTGGGCTTTTGCCTGAACCTGGAAAGGGGTTGCTAAGGTTGGTGCCTATGCAGAGAAATGAAGCCCAAGTTTCCTGCAGATGTAGGTGGTCGACTCTTGTGGAGGGCACTGTCTATGCCAAGGCCGTTGGGTGTCCCCAAGGACAGCTCTGTGTGTATGAATAAGCCTGGTGACAACAAGTCTCTGCAGCTACAGGGCATCCAGATTGATGCAGCTGTGAACAGGAAGATGGACACGGTCCTGCTTTCACAAGTAACGAATCGGTGGCTTGATGCTATAAAAGGGGCAGAGTTCGGGCTCAAGCAACCATTAAACTAGAGTTTGAATGCCAACTCAACAGCCTATTGTCTCATAAAATCAGACAACTTATTTCATTTGTCTGAGCCTCCACAGGTACCTATCTCACTGAGTTGTGAGGATAAAGGATATAATCCACATTAAGTGCTCAGCTCAGTGTTTGGCACAGAGGAGGACCTGACTAAATATTCCTATTGTTATTATTAGCGCTACCAATTCTCTAATAGCAAACTAAATATTTGACCTTGGCTAGGTTGCTTCCTCCAGCTGTAAGATTATCATCTTTTTTTTTTTTTGAGAAGGTGACCTCTATAGTTTCTCCAGGTGTAAGAGTCAATGATTTGGGGAAAGTTTAGGTCTTGTCTGTTCTGAAACTCCTTACAGGACTTCTATGGGAGGGGCAAAAATCCTTTCTCTTTGCAGCCACGCTCATTTGGATTTGTCTGGGGAGATAGCAAGAGCGACACGCACAGGAGGGGACAGTCCATCTGGTCTGGCTTGGTCCTACATGGAACCTGGTACTTTTGGGTGGGGCTGGAGGCAGATGTCTCATTTCACCCACATCATGTACATCTTTCTGGGAATAATGGCAGGAGGAAAACCAGAGAAGCAGGATGACTTAAATTTATTTTCTTGGAAAGAAGATTTTGTTGGCAAGACTTATGCTTTGCCTCATAAATGGGCAGGGAGGCTAACTGGGCAGGGAGAACTGGGTTTGGACCACTCCCTCTCTGCTGGCCGGGCCCAAGAACATCGCCTCGAAGAGCAAGGCTGGCTCCCACTCACATGTTCCTTCTCCAGGGTCCCAGGCTGTCTGTCTGCCATTAATCTGATATGTGCGGAATTTCAGTCCATTTGGATGAAATGCATGGGAAGAAAAGAAGAGAACAGAGAGCAGGACAATGGCTTTCAGTAGGCAGAGAGAGGGGAGAAGAACAGAGGCATCCCTGTGCAAAAGATAGGATTATCCAGCTGAGTGACAGAAAACCCAAAGTTCATAGGGATTTAAGCAAGATTAAGGTTTATTTGTCTCACACATTAAAAGCTAGGGAGGCAGACCAGGGTCGTAGCTGTGGCCCCTTCTGTGCCACTGCTCCGCCACCCGCAACAGGCAGTGTCTACGTTGTGGCTCAAGAGTGTGGTTCCAACTTTGATCCTCACATCTGCGCTCTAAGCGTCTGGAAAGAGAGAGAAAAGGGGAGGGGAAGGGCACATTCCTTCTCCTTAAGGACATTTCCCAGAAAGTGAACCGGTTGCTTCAACTTATATCCTGATAGCCAATAGTGAGTCACGCGGCCCCATGTAGCTGCAGAGAGATGGGGAAATGTGTCCTTGTTCTCAGTGGCCATGTGTCCAGCTAAGCTTTGTGGGGTTCTGTCACCGAGGAAGAGGTTGAGTAGAGGCATCAGAGGACAATCAGCAGCCTCTGCCACTCCCTGAAATAAGAAAGGACACTGCGGAGTCATTTCCTCAGAACAGCCACAGTCCGCTGTAGGAGCTGGCTCTGGAGCCAGGCCGCCAGACCTGATTAGAATTTCAGCCCCACGAGGCGTGAGCTGGGTAGCGTTGGACATGTTTCTAAACCCCTCTGAGCACCGGTCTTGTCTTCTGTAGCGCTAATAATAACCACTTCCGAGAATTACTGGAATTGAACGAGGTAATGGTTGTGGATGGCACGGTGTCCTTCCTGGCAAACGGTTGGAAGCGTACAATCAGCCTTAATGATTACGCTGTCTGTTTTGGATGCGGCGCCTCCCCAGGGACGGGTTTTTCCTTTCACCCAATTGGAAATGAGACTTCTCGCTGGCTCTCATCACTCTGTGACCATCACCCATGCCCTTGGAAAAGGCCATCGTTTTCCCCTGAGAGAGACGAAGCTGGTGCTCAGATCTGAGTTCCTCTGCAAGTCCAGATCTCCTGGACAGAATGGAGTCCTAGCATTTTTAAAGTAGTAGCTTATGACAAGAAAATATCTGTGACATCGGTGAATTCTCTCTTCAGTTAGTGCTTAATTCTCTCAAACATGCATTTAGTTTAGGTTTAATAAAGCAGTTACCGCCTGCTTATTAATAACTGTCTATTGAAAACATATCTGTTGCCTGAGATGCAGTCATCCGGCACCAAGAGCAGATCCGGGCCCCAATTTGCCCATCTCCACCTGCCGCCCAGCAGCCCGCCAATGATTGTGCTTCTCCAAAAGGATTTTATTCACCACTAATCACTGCAGGGAGGAAACACGCCTAAGGCTACTTCTCCCATCTCCATCCCAACGAGGAACACGCCGCAGCCTGTGCCCCTAAAATACAAAGCATCCGGTCAACTTGAAGGCCTGCTGGGTAGCTTTCTCCTGCAAACTGTGGATCCTGCCCACGCACTGCACCTTCTGCTGGGCTGAGGCAAGTTCAGGTGCCGTAGGTTTTCTTTGCACGGCGCCGCAAGTGTCATGCACGATTTCTGATAAAGTTCAAGGATAACTAATGACACTTGACATTGAGGCAGAGTTTTACAATTCATGGAGTGTTTTTGTATGTCAATAAAAATAACAAGGATAATACCAACATTTAAAAAAATATTTTATATATTTATTTAATTTTAGAGAGAAGGGAAGGGAGGGAGAAAGAGGGAGAGAAACATCAATGTGCGGTTGCTTCCCATGTGTCTCCCACTGGGAACCTGGCCTGCAAGCCAGGCATGTGCCCTGATTGGAATCGAACCGGCCACCCCTTGCTTCGCAGGCCCGTGCTCAATCCACTGAGCTACACCAGCCAGGGCCCAACATTTCTTGATTTATTGAATGTATAAATAATTCATGTATAATCATCTCTAAATTTTACTATCTAGTATGATGAGCATTAGTGTCGTATGCCAGTTCTACAGATTAGTAAACCGAGGCTCAGAGAGTATAGATGACGTAGCCAAGTGTACAAGCTCAAAAGTGACAAACTTGGGACTCGTGCATCTTCCTAATTCCGCTATAGTTTCTTGCTTAGTAAAGGAGACAGATGAAAAAGAAGAGGACAGACGTGGGCCGTACAAATGCTACCTGGAAGGGACCACACCTGAATGGTCCCCACAGGGAAACTCCACAGGCTCCGAACAGCCCCAGGAGCCACACCTTCTCTTGCCTTCTCCCCAGCTCCTTTCTAGCCACGGGGATGATGGCAGGTGTTTCTGAAGGTTACTGTTCAGGAAGGTGGGAGAGAGAGGTGCTGTCTTCAGACAGAACACTACAAAGCTCAGCATCGCTGGCAGCTGTGGAAGTCATGCGAGGGGGAGCTGGGGGCCCCTTATAATAATTAATTACAATAATAATAATGTCACTTTTCCCCTTTCATATTTACTGTTGCAGTTTTCTTTGGCCTCTTTCATTCTATAAGTGTATCTCCTATAGTGAGAGTCTTAAACACCAATACACGCGCCTTTTCCTACAATTTCCATAAAACAGTTTCAAGTTGTATTCTTAATATTACTAGTAACATAAAAACTGTTGAGTAATATTTAATATTTTAAAATCACTTTAATGTGCTCTGCAGTTGGGTCATTTTGTATTTTTTGTTCAATTTTATGACTTGCTTTCTTTTCCTATTTGATTTAATTATAATGTTTTCATATGTAAGATATTTACTGAATTGAAATACAAAACAGTGAAAAACAGGTGTTCAGACAATTTCACCCTCATCAAAACTTCTCCAACCTAGCCCTGGCTGGTGTAGCTCAGTGGATTGAGCGCGGGCTGGGAACCACAGGGTCCCGGTTCGATTCCCTGTCAGGACACATGCCTGGGTTGAGGGCCGGGTCCCCAGTAAGGGCCATGTGAGAGGCAATAATACATTGCTGTTTCTTTCCCTCTCTGTCTCCCTCCCTTCCCCTCTCTCTAAAATAAATAAATAAAATCTTTAAAAAAAAAACAAAACTTCTCCAACCTACTTTCTTTAGGGAACCATTTTCACTAGTGTCTACACCCTTCTTGTAATTTATTTTGCAAATATATGTGTGTATGTATATGTGTGGTTTTGCACAGACAGCCATCAATTAAAAAGAAAATATTCTCATTTTTCCTTTCCTTGTTAAGATAACACAAAATGTTTCATTGTCAAATCAGACTTCTCACGGATTGTAGGTCCACCCAGTTTCAATTTATGTATCATTCAAAGGACATAGGCTAAAGCAATATGGGTCAAGCATTCTTCCTGCAAAGAGGTTCAGGGCCACCACAGCCCCCTCCCCCCAGTGCCTTTTCTCCCTGTAGTAGGGCATATTCTGTTCCATGTTTAACGTGCAAAGATTAAGCCATGAGCAGGGATTGTCGCTACTTTGGCGGAGAACTTTGCAGGGTTCCCACGTGGAGGGTAGCTGATTTCCTCCGTTGAGGGTCAAGGAAGTGGTGCTGCAGCTCAGGAACAGCCACAGGGAGACGTGTGTGAGGAGGGTGGGGTCTCTCATGATTTCTCAGCCCACCACTCTCCCGACTCCTCCGCATGTTCACCGGCCCGGACACCCAGTGATGCCACCTGATCACAGCTCGGTTGATACCCTTTTGAGCTCTCTATGCTTATCACTGAGTTAAGAGCTTTACAGACACTGTTTCATTGAATTGTCAAAACAGTCTTGCAAAGTAGACATTATTCCCTGGTGTCCGAATGAGGAAAATGAGGCTCTGATGGATGAATGCCCAAGGACACACAGCTGGTAAGTGGTGGACCCACAATTTGCTTCCCTTAGTCAAGTTTCACCAAGCCTTTAGCTGCTGAATCAAGTGCAAAGAAAGTACTCATCATAATGAAATACCTAGTAAAAAGCCTGGAACATAGCCAGGTACTCAGGAACTGGCCATTGTTGTCTAATCAACAGAAGTTGGAACTCATTGTAGGCCCAGATTGATCATCGTGTGTGTATCTCTCCACGTCTCCAAGTGCACAGTGCAGGACGGGTCGGTAAATCCTTCATTCTCACAGAGCACTGCTGATTTCGGAAGTAAAACATCCGCGGAGAAGAGCGATGGAACCTGAGTGCAGCACTGGCTTCAGAAATGCACTGTGGTCACGACTGGGGATGGTCCATGGCCTCGCTTTCCCAGAGGAACTGGGCCGGCTGGGATGAGAGTCCCAGGCTCTCCCGGGGAACGGTGGAGCCTGGGAAAAGCCACGATGAAAAACAGGAAGGTCATTGCCAGCTGCAAAAGTTCTAGGACTTTTCCAAAGAAAAGGGAGAGGGTATGGGTTCACGGAGTTTCCAGACCTCAAAGTCGCCAAAGGGACTTTCCTAATTCCAGCAACCGGTCACTCATTGTGGTGACTCAAGGAAGCGGTAAAGAGCAAGGGAGAGCAAGGATCCGACCCCCACAACTGATGAGGTCTCATCTCAGCCATTGTAGAAAACAGCTGTGGGATGTTGAAGGCGCCAACAACACACATTTGGACCCAGTGTCCTCCAGCACTGGGGACAGCCGTCTGCCCCCCTGTTACAATTGTTGTCTTCCCTCCGCAGGGCTTCCCTCATCCCAGGAGCTGCACTGAGGTCTGGCTCTGAGCCCTGTCCCATGGGCCCCTGCCGTGTTTAGTCCACTCTTCAGCCGAGAAGGCCCCCAAGGAGACACCACTAGCCGTTTGCCAGGTTCTCACTAGGTCGAACCCCAGTGTTACCACTGAGTAGGTGGACAACAGGTCAAGCCAGAAACTAGGGCGACCTGGAACCATTCACCTGAGCAATGGAGAGGCAAGAGCACATCCCAGACAAGCTCAAGGACAGAGGCAGTCCCCCTGGAAAGGACTGATTCGCCTTTGTTAATGGGCCTCCTCCTGTCTTTAAACGCTAACAGTGAGAGGGAGTTAAAAGGATTTCTGAAAGGTTTACTTTGGGGTAGGTTTGAAAGCTCCCCGCTCCTGCTCTGTTTTTCTTTTTAGACAGCTTTGCACAAGGGGCGAGGCTCCTGCCAAAAGGCCTCGTAATGCCCCTCTTCAGGGAACGAATTTATCCGCTCAGCTGTCCCTTGTAAATTTATTCCTGTGTGAGATTTTTCCCAAACCATTCATTCCTTCGCTTAGCTCAGGCAGTTGGAATGCAGAAAAAAAAATACATTTTTTCTTTTCCTTTTCTTTCCCCCCCCCCAAGAATGTGTCTTTTGTGTGCCGGGAGGAGCTGGGCTGAAGAGAAAAGAAAACAAACGTGAGTGCTCATGCACACATACGCGGGGGCTATGAGAGCCCCCGCAAAGGCACGGGGCTGCCCTGAGCTGGTAAGGGGCGGCACGGGGCTCCCAGGATGCTAGCCGATGCGGGTGTCTGCAGTGGGGGCTTCTGGTCCTCAGCCTGGGACGGGGCCAGAGAAACACCTCACTGGTTGTTTCCATAGCAACATCACAGTTTAACTGGAATGGAAAGCCTCAGTGGTTTAGAGCCAGGAGTGGCTTTCCAGCTGCACGTGTGCACAAAGCGAGTCCGTGGGGAGGAGGAGAGTGTTGGGAAATTTTACTTTATTTTTCCTTGAGTGCTTATGGTCTCCGAGGCAGGTGAGGACTGTGGAAGGGGTTGGAGGTGACGTATGTGCGTTAAGAATTTGGATGGCCTTGGGGATCGGGAGAATTTTCCTGCGAGGCACCAGGGATCGCTGGGGAGGCCTTGCGTCTCCAGCGGACCGGGAAAGGTGTGCCGGCATGAGCAGGCCTGTGAGTCGGCTGGTCCAACCAGCCTCTGCACCTCCACGATGCTTACCTTCCCAGGGCAACCCAGCACACGGGGATGGCTGGAAGTTGAGCAGCACTGGCAGAGAGTCAGGACAGGAGTGTGCTCCAGTTTCTGGAAAGCACTCATGCCGTGGAGCAAAGCGGGTCTGCAGTGAGCTTGAAGGACAGGAGAGGAGCGGCTCAGGTGTCCTGCCGCGCACTATTCCCTCTGCAGTCAGAGCGGGAGATGCACCCTGGCATCCTGTTCTGGGTTTATGTCTGTGCCCACGGCAATTTGTGGGGGTTTCTGCCAAGAACGGATGTCCAGGAGCACAGAGGCCCCCACCCGGCAAGGAATCTGTGTTTTCTCTTATGGGCTGGTGGACGACTTTAGAATCAATGAGCCTGTACCATATTTTTCTGCCTATAGAATATGTGAGGGGGGACCCCCAACAAACTGCAATTTATTTATAAAAAATTGTGTATTTATTCTTACATGTATAAACTTCAGTGACCTTCAAAGTACTCTCCATTTGATGTAATACGCCTATTGAGACATTTTTTTCCACTGCTCAAAACATCAATTTTGATACTTTTTAGTGCTTCTGCCATTTTTTGTTTCACCTCTCCCACAGCAGCAAAACATATCCCTTTGAGGACTTTTTTCATCTGGAAAAACAAAAAAAAAAAGTCATTTGGGGTGACATCGAGTGCCTTGGGAGGGTGGGGCATGGGGTCATGTGGTTCTTGGTTGAAAACTGCTGAACACTCAGCACGGTGTGGTCAGGTGCACCTGTAAGTCACCCATCATGAAATGGGCAAACATGTTGAAAGAGTCTTCAAAAAAAAAAACCTCCCTGAGGCCAAACGCAGCCTCTCACAACAACGCCAGCTGGTACATTGATACAGATGGGTTCCTGGAACACTCACCTAGCAGGGGAAGCCTGTACTACAAGGGGCCCACCCTCCAGAAGATAATTACTATTTTGGGGGAGGGCACCCCTCTCGTACACACTTTCTTGGATGCAGGTGCCACTCACATCCCTATAGCACCATAACAATCACCTGTAAGGCTCGTGGACTGAATGTGTGTGTGGCTGAGGCTCTGCCTTTCTAACGAGCTCCTAGGTGGTGCCCATGCTGCAGGTCCATGGGCTGCCCTTTAAGTAGCCAGGGCAAGAGTACTCGTGCTATGGGACCAGTAGGCATTTTCTTTGGCTATCAAAAATGGAAGGACAGCTTTGACTGGAGGAGCTCAGTGGACTGAGCTCCGGCCGACGAAGCAAAGGGTCGCTAGTTCAAATCTCAGTATAAGGCACATGCCTGGGTTGCAGGTCAGGTCCTTGGTAGGGGGCGTGCGAGATGCAGCCACACATTGATGTTTCTCTCCCTCTCTTTCTCCTTCCCTCCCCCTCTGTAAAAATAAATGAATGAATAAATAAATAGATAAATAAGTCTTTTTAAAAAAGGAATGGAAGGACGTTCTCAATAGAACATCCCTGCCATGGTCCGTGGGCAGGGGGGCAGTTTCTCTCTAGAGAGCTGTCTTTCCTGGTCTTGTCCTGCCGTAAACACTAAGCGATTCAAAACCCAGTTTTCAATCGCAATGAGCCACCCCTTGGAATTAATGCACTTAAGGGCCACTATCAATTGTTTCTGGAACTCTTGTATCACTTAATTGCTAAGAGGTCAGCACTTGATGTGAGACAGACCCGGATTTGAAGCGTAGGGCTCACTTTTCGGCTATGAAACCTTGGAGAAGCTACCTGTTCTCTATAAACTTAATTTCCTCAACTGTGAGGACTAAATGGAATAATGTGTGTGAAGCACCCAAGTCATATTACCCGTTCCCATGATGGGTTATGAAATAATTGATGCATGGTAGGACTTACGAGCTGGAGGCCCAGAGGCAGAATCTGCCCTTCCCCCACACCCAGATGTTTGGCTGGTGCAGAATTTTAAATAACATCGACTTGGTTGCCAACGTCTTAAAATTGGGAAATTTCACATAAAAATTGGAATTTGAGGCTTGCGTTGAAAAATCATTAGTTCTGACAAGCCTGGCTCCGATTTCTCGCGCGGTACCCGTCGGCCAGGGCTGGGGCTGAGCGGGGCTGGCGATGTGCCCCGGGCTCCGTGCCGCCAGCTCGCCGGCAGCTCAGATCTCCTGTTTGTGTTACCCGCTCCCCGTGGGACCTGCCCTGGGGTCCCCACACCTGGAGGGTCCCTTCTGACTCTGGAATTCTAGTTATTTTGGCTCACCGATGTGTAGTAAGGGCTTCTAGAACCCAGCAAAGTCAAGGTCAAGATTGCCTTGCCAATAATGCTTCTACTGCTTAAGTGAAAGAAATCTCGTAGCTTCTTCTTTGCCATGTAACAGAGTAGCTGCCTTTGCTGCTTTCGGCAATTTCTCTGGGGCCAGAACCTATTGGTCTAAAAAGTCTCCCTCTGTTATCACTGACCACGAGGTCTTCTCAGGACTGTGTCTTCCTTGTTCTCTCCCCAAAGTCTGAAATGCTCATGACCTTGGCCCTACGGTTTGGGAAGGAGCTTCTCTTGCCTTGACGCTGATGTCTGGGTGACATATGAGCATAACTGCTTCTTGGTGGAGCCTTGGTTTGAGTCTCTGGAGCTGCCTGAACTAGTGACCAAGAACTTTGCTCCTTGAGTGAATGGCAATGCTAAACCCAGCTACAGGCCATTGGCCAGAAGTACTCCTGGTGCTTGGGAAGAGCCCTGATGGGCAGGAGCGCGCTCTCTCTCTCTCTCATCCCCCCAGCTTCTTTATTATGGGAAGGAGGTAGAACCACAATAGCAGAGAGGAGGTGAAGGCCCAGAATGAAGATAAAAGCTCTGAGCCTCATTCGAGCTGATGTGTCCCCTCTGCCTCAGACAGATCCCCCCAGGTCTGTGAGCCTTGGGGAGGTGCTGGGTCAGAGGGTGGGGAGGGTTTTTAGGGGTTGAGGTCTGGGAGGGACCACGTGACTGCTTCTGTGGGTGGATAGGTTTCTCTGCCCCACAGTGAGTGGCCCTGAGTGAGGTCTGGCCTCGTCCCCACCCCAGCAGGGCTTTCCAGTGAGACCTTGGTTGTTGGTAGTCTGGACGGTAATGGGAGGTGGGGGGGCTGCCATTGGGAATGTGAGTCTAATGACATTCTATTTGTCAAATTCTCCAACTCTGGGGATAAATGCTCCATGAACTTTCATTTTGTAGGTTGGTGTGGGATGGTGGGTAAGAGATCTGGTAAAAAGGGCCTTGATATTCCTGCCGTCAACTCCAGAAAGTGGGGCTAGAGCAGCAGAGCATTTTTAGAAGACCTGAAGAAAATGCCATTTTGTGCAGAATCAAGCTTGCTCTTCGAGTTCCATCACCCAATTGACAAGAGAGCAAGAGACAGCCAAAAATCACATTTCATTTTCTAGAGGTTTTTTTTTAAGATTTTATTTATTTATTTTCAGAGAGAGGAGAAGGGAGGGGATAAAGAGCAATGTATGGTTGCCTCTCACATGGCCCTCACTGGGGACCTGGCCCGCAACCCAGGCATGTGCCCTGACTGGGAATCGAACCGGGACCCTCTGGTTCCCAGCCCATGCTCAGTCCACTGAGCCACACAAGCCAGGCTCATTTTCTAGAGTTTTGATAGCCTTAAGATCATCCATTTGCTTGTTCACTGAGCTAAAGACAAAGAAAACTCGATGGTTCCAGAGCTTGGCTATCCTCACCTGCACATCTGGACGTGAGTGGTCTTGTCCTCGCTAAGTGTCTTCAGATGGGTGACAGATTTGTTGAGCCCGTTGGCCTGAGGCTGACCTGTGAGGAGGCTGCTGGGGTCCCCGGCACCGCACACGGCCCCAGGAGGCTGGTGAGGACAGGACCCCCAGCCCACTGGCCCTGCAGATGGCGGTCTCCCTCACACCAGGTCACACTGGATGTGGTAGTTTCCACAAATCTGCACCAGAATCATCTGAAAGCTTCCACAAATCAGCACCAGAATCATCTGAAAGCTTCGTAAATGCAGGTCGCCGAGAGAGCGCGCGATGGGCGTGAGCTGGACGAAGCTCGCTTAACAGGCATCCCAAGGGACGCTGAGCTGAGGAACCACCAGGCTCACCCATGGACTTTAAAAGTTCTCATTCCTCCATTTAAAACATGCTTTAATAGTATCTCTGATGAGAGTGGAAAAGTTCCAGGAACCTAAATGCCAACCCCTGGAAGGGACAGGATTATAGGCTTTGTAATCATCTCATGCTGTTTGGGGCTACATTCAGGTCAGGTGAGTGAGGGTCTCATTACCTGGGACACCTGCTGCGAGGGAGCTTCATAACCAACGCTAGTTGTCCTTCCAGTGAAGCTGGGGTTGATTGTTCTCATTAGAGACTTGACCTGACACTCCCTTGGTTCCAGGTGGAACACATTTTCACTTAAAACCATCCTATGTTGGCTCTGAAGGGAATTTAGAGATCTATTCCAGAGCTCCCATTTTTATAAATGAGGAATTACAGGTAAGAAATAGACCCCCTCCCCCAAATACTACAATGATTAATTCCTGAATCTACATTTGAGGGAGCTTCATGGAGAGAGGGACTTAGGAGGAGAGCAATCAACTAGGAACACAATTACTGTCCCCAGGTTCAGCCGTTGACTGGGCAGAGATGACCTCCCGTTTCCTGAAAATCCTTTCAAGGGGAGATGCATGCCAAGCAGGGACTGTGAAATTCCTCGGGCTCACTAGGCTTCTCTGTCACGCAGGGAGGACAGTGTGGCTGGCCCCGCCCTGCCTGAGCAATACCCGGGCCCGCCTGGCGCGGGGCGTGTTCTGTAGCTGCAGAGTGCCAGCTGTGTCACCAGCTCTGCCTCAGGCCCCAGTACTGTCCACAGGAGAGAATGGGAGCTACTTTCCCAGAGCTTTGCTATCTAAGTCCAAGCTCACTGAATTCTGGTTGTGCTTTTAACTGTCCAGTGTCTGCCTTGAGAGAACATTTCGATGCTTGAATTTTTGAAAGAAAAATGCACTCCTTTATTTTCTCATCCCACAGATATTCACAGGAAAACGCACCGTGTCACGCCAGTACGAGAAGATTAGGGCTGTTTGGGGAGTCACTTCGCCATAAGCTTCAGAGAGGCAGGTGCCATGTCTACTCACTGTAGGCACCATGGTGCACCGTGTAGGTCACAGATCGGTGTGTGGCGAGCGGTCGCTGAGTGAGAAATGAGAGGAATAATGATCAGGGTGGTTGTTTTCTTTATGAAATTTGGTTTTAAAATTGAGGTTAAATGAACACAAGATGATTAGCATAAAATGAAATACACATATTGTAAGTGCTCTCTTTGTTGAGTTTCACTCTGGTTTTCTATGGTTACTTTACCTCCTTCTGGCTTTACGTTTTAAGCTGTTTCTCCTCCCTTCCCATGACCGAGACTCAAATATGACCTCTCAAGTCTTGGTGGATGGGGCTTCAACACAGGCCCAGGAAGCAGAGCAGCTCCTGGAACCGCCTACCCAGAGAGCATCGTGAGGCACCGCTGAGGCTGCTGCATCTCCAGGTCCCTGCGAACGGGCGTGGGAAGCACAAATGAAGCCATACGAGGTGCTGACTTAGCTGTTAGTGCAGTTTGGACTGGAGGTTTCTGGAAGAGAAAAGAGCTAACGAGGGTCTCAAACTGTCTGGAGAGAGCAGCAATCTGGGCTGGGCAAAGGAACAGGAGAGGACTTGAACCATGCTGGAGAAAAATTGCTTGAAACTTGGCAATGGGCAGAGAGATGCCTGGGTGTTCTTCTGGAGCAGGGCTTGGCGGGCTCCTGTGAGTGGCTCTCCATGGACTTGGCCACGTTGCAGCTCTGCCGGAGCAGGGTTAGCTGATGGACTTTCGTTTGCTAGAGCCGCGCATACCGCTCTCCTGTGGGGATTGTGCTTCACGACCCTGTGAGGGATTTCCTGGTTGAGATTTTAACCTAGTGATCCTATCCTAACCTTCTCAATTAATTACCTATAAAAATTGAGCTTTTCAAATTGTCACTCGAGCAGTTTAATGTCTTTCTCTTTCCCTCTTTAATTGATGAACTGGATCAACTCTGTGACATGTATTCATGTTCTATTTGAATAAAAGTTATAATGTTACCTCTTTGAAAATGGTCCTCACCCAGGTACCCCTTCTGCAGAGCCCAGGTAGCTCTGGGGGCAGGTGCCTCAGGGGGGGTCCCATCCTCCTCGTGGTCGAATTCCTGGGCGGGCTGGTGGCAAAAACAACGTGTGCATCTGTTCCCTGTGTGTAGAGGAGGTGAGCGGAGGGGCCGGTATTTAAAACATGGCACTGGGGATGCAAACACACATCATGAACAATTCCTTCAGTTTTCCATTTGCCAAGTTGTTCCAGGGCCCGGGGTTTGCCAACTTCTGAGCCAGTGACTCACTCGCTCTGAATGGAAACACTTGTCCTGCCCGGTGCAGCCCCTCTCCACCCCGACGGGGTGGCGGTGACCCGGCCGGCGGCCCTTTCTCTCACTCCCTTTGAATGCAGCAATGGGAACCTGGCGTTGCCTCCTTAGGGGTTTCCTGAAACAGGACCTATTCAGACGTCGCAAAGTTGCAAGTGGGACAGAAGGAAAACAAAGGCGGCTCTGGAAGGCCCGGGAGCTGGCCTTGAAGCCTGACACCCTGGGGTGTGAAAAGGTCTGAGGGGACAGGCAGGTTGAGGTGAAGCCATAAAAGTCTACGGCTTGTCAGGAACCGAGCAAGAGTATAATCCTATATATTAGCAGTTGACTGACCTTGGGCAGCCTGTGCCGCTTAACTGCTTTGTAAAACGGCACAGAGAAGGCGTGTCTGTGAAGGTGGCAGGTGGCTGGGGAACAGGAGCCATCCCGCATCTGTAGAGCCGCGAGCAGAGCAGAGGCAGCGGGTGCCTTAGAAGGGACAGGAGCTATAGCTCCCTTCCGGTAGGGGCAGGGGCAGGCGGGACCTGGCCTCACCCCTGTGTCTGGGTCCCTCTGCTGAGTTTGCCTTTGTGTCGATTTGCACTGTCAAGGTAATAAGGACAGCTCACCCTTTGTCTAGATAAAGTCCTAAGCGCATCCTGTCCACAGCTCACTTAATCTTCACAGCCACCTTATCAAGGAAAGAACAGGACACCTGGCCTCAGGTTAAGCAGTTTGCCTGAGCTCCCAAAGCTTGCAAAGGCAGAGATAGAACCCAGACCGTGGTCTGGTTGGCTCCCCAGCACTTTCGAGCTATAATATACTCACCACTCCAGGTAAGACTATGAACCCCGTTGTGGAAAAATATTAATAATAGGATGGAGGAACTGCCAAGCGTTTCCCTCTGGCAGGATTGATTTTTCAGTGAGGCTGTGAGCTTAATGGGAGCAAAAGCTCAGGCCATACGCTGCTTTATGTGCCCTCAGACCCCAGAAGTGCTAGGCGGGCAGGGAGCGGACACAGAGCGATATTGCTGCTGTGAACTTTCATTAGGATGTATAGAGTTCTGTTATGCGTTTGGAAAAAATCCATCATCTCAAGAGGCTATATAATGCTCGGAACAGCTTTAGAAATTCTCTTTGGAAATTGCTTTCTGAGCCTCAGGCACATAAATATATTTTTATATATATTCTCAATCACGGCACGCCTTGGTCCTCTGAGGCTAGCTTTGGATGTTATAGAAACCCAAAGGCAATTCAGAGCCAAATTTGGTGAAGGAGGTAAATTATCAATTTCAAATGTTCAGTTTCTTTTAAAACCAAGCTGGTGTGAGCCGAGAGCAGTGAGGCTGATGGTCTTGAGTAGCTCGAACACCGACTGGGGATGTTCCCATACTGCAGGATTTTGACAAGGATTTTAGCAAAAGCCCTGCGTTTTGGGGTCCTGCCTACCTCGCCAGCTGCATCTCAAACTGCTTCTCCACTCACTCTCCGCGTCCCTGCCACCCGGTTTCCTTTCAGTTCCTAGGGACACAGCGCCTATTACCTGTCTTGGGCCTTTGCACCTGGTATTTTCTCAGCCTCACTTTGCCCGGCTCCTCCGCCAAGCCTACGTGTGAGTGCCATTTTCACTGTGCGGCCTTCTCACCTGTAACCCCCTCCCACGCCTCCCCGATCTTTCCTTCCTGGTTGTACGATACAGCGCAGGACGCTTTTACCTATGGAACACCTCGCCTCCCCCGCCACCCTGCAAGCTTCCCTGGGGCAGACGCCCTTCTGCTTTGCTCACCACGGTGCCCTCAGCATTCAGAAGAAGGTGCGGCATATTTTTGGCATTCAAGAAATATTTTTGAAAGAATGAACAGGAGCATCCAGATGGCCAGTTACCAAACTGCTTCTCTGCCCAGTGCCTCCTCTGGCTCACCATCTCCCCAAGTCTCCCCCAGGCATCTCAGAACCTCTCCATCTAGGTTCCCTGCCCCTACCCCCACCCCAGGTTCTCTTTCCTCTTGTGTCTCTGAGTAGCACTCTTCTGCTGCTGGCTGTCCTGTGTTTTCTTTCCATGCCAACTTTCATCTTCAGCCCTGCCTCTCCATAGACCTCCAGCCCAAACTTTCCCATGATGCACTGCTCACTTCTGCACACCTGCTCCCTGGGCCCTGGAACCCATCTCAAGGACCAGAGCCGTTTCCCTTCCTGCCCCTCTTCCTATGCTCTGTCTCTAGAATGTTTCAAAATCTGTCCAGTCTCCTAAAAAGAAACCATGAAGTGATCTCCACCCTATCCTTTTCTCCTTCTGGGTTCAGCTTCTCATGAAGAGAAATTAAGTCTGCTTCTGGAGTGACACACGCATCTTTCATTTCCTACCCGTTCTGATGAGACAGTTCCAGGCGAGGCCCTAATTGTGTCTCGGTTGGACAATTAGAACAGGCTGAGGATTTGCCTCCACCCCTAGGCAGTGGTCCAGCTTTCCCGCCACCTTACAATTCACCCTTGAAATGGCAAAGTGATCATGGCTATTATCTATAGAATGAAGCCCCCACTTTATCTGTCACCAAATCCTTCACTGTTTCAGTCCTGTTGCCTCCAAAGTGTGCCCCCCCAGACCAAGAGCATCAACATCTCCTGGGAGCTTGTTAGAAAGGTACATTCTTGGGCTGCACCCCAGACCTGCTGAATGAGAAACCCTTGGTGGGGTGGGAGGAGGCAGCAACCTACGTTCTAACCCGGCCTCGGGGTCACCCTGACACAGGCTGAAGTTTGAGAACCACTGCCCTAGAGGGGCCCAAGTTCCCATTTCTCTTGCAAGATTGAAATGACTCTCGTGCCTCCATGACTTGGCTTGTGCTTTTGCATCCGAGTGGGATGATTTGACTTCTTCCTTTTCCATCTCCTAGATCCCACTCTCCGTGTTTCCTCCACCTGCCCAATTCCTGTTCGTTTCTCCAGGTCCTACCTGCATTGCTCTTGCATGAAGTTTCCTGGGCCCACCAGGGCAAAATGAGTCACTCTGCTCTTTGAATTCTCACCGCTGCTGCCCGGCCTGGACTGTTGAGATGTGTCTGCTTCTGCCTTGTTCATTGTCTGTCTTCACAGCCTCCCATATAATAAGCATTTTTCTGAACTGGCTTGGGTCAATGTGCTATTGAATATACCTTGGCAGAAAAGGGAGAGGTGGAGAATCAGGCTAGAGACATAAAGCATTCCACCCCTCAGCTACTTGATGTCCCAAGGTAGTGTCCCTGTGTCTCCTCTCCTGCCATTGGCTCACCCAGAGTTGGGTAGCTTAATTTTGGAGACGTACCTGAAATGGCTAGAAGCCTCGCTTTCTCAAAATTAGGCTGTCTGGGGAGAGCAGAACAGAGGGCAGCTCATCACAAAATTGGTGATGAGAAAGATGCAGGACTCCAAGGCCACATACCTAAGCTAACACAGCAAGCAGAGACTGTCACCCGCTCCCCCACCAAAAAAGAAAGAAGGAAGGAAGGAAGGAAGGAAGGAAGGAAGGAAGGAAGAAAGAAAGAAAGAAAGAAAGAAAGAAAGAAAGAAAGAAAGAAAGAAAGAAAGAAAGAAAGAAAGAGAAAGAAACTCTCAATAAAGAAAAGATACAAAGGTCCGTGCCTCTCTGATCTGCTCTGCTGGGTTGGCTGATGCACTGATGTGGACATGACAAAGCATTTTTAGTTATGAGACCATTAACTAACAAGTGACACTTTTTTTCTCTGCTGCTTATGGGCTGAATTGTGTCTCCTCACAGTTCACATGTTGAGGCCCTAACTGTGAGAGTGACTGTATTTGGAGATGGGGCCTTTCAGGAAGAAATTAAGGTAAAACGAGATCTTAAGGGTTGGGCCCTAAGCCAATAGGACCGATGTCCTGGTTGGAAGAGAAAGAGACACCAGGGATGCACGCACACAGGGAGAGGGTCCTGTACAAGCCAAGAACATATACATAATATGATCTAGGCTTCCACTTAGTTCTAATGAAACTGGAAACCAAATGATTAAAGAATTTAAATAAATGCAGCCCTCTCTACCTCAAGTTAGGGACAGAGTTCTCATTCTATCTCTAAAACCCTCACTCTACCCAACGACTCCACGTCCAGGAGAAAGTCTCAGGGGGGAAACCCCTTGCAGTGCCTCTAATGGACTATTTCCGTAATCTCTGGAATAGTACTGCTCGTTTCACAAATGGAAAAAATATGGGGATGCATGAATAAAAATAGAATTATTTTAGAATGGAGAGGGGATACAACCTAAGCGCAATCCAATTTCATTTTAGCCGATTTCTAATTTATCCTGGTGTGTGCTGCGGCTGGAAATGAGGTACTGGGCCCCTAGAAAACTGAGCAAAGACATAATGAGGAGGCTGATGGCAATTTTTTAAATTTTCACCTTACCTCACTGCATTTTATAATTTATAGATGATACTCTGGAAGTTCTGAGCAATTGAGAGTACTGACTCAGTTTGATGGATGAGGAAAAGGGAAGAGCAGAGGAATCATGGGATTTCCCCCAACGTCACACATAGTCAGTAAATGTAACCACCAGGACATGAATGTGCAAATGCAATGCATCTTCCGCTGGTATCTGTAAGAATTTTGACTTTTTTTTTCCTTATTCTTCACTCCTTGCCTTCTGGGATACCAGTCCCATGTATGTTAGGCTTTTTGTCTGTATTCTGCATTGTCTTTCCATTCTTTCTTCTGTCCACCCTTCAGTGTTATCTTTTTATTCACATGTGTTTGAGTTCACCAGCCTGACGTCTGCTACGTTTGCTCTGATGTTAAACACATCCAGTGAGTTTTTCCTTTCAGATACTGCAGCTCCAGAATGTCCACTTGCTTCTTTCGAAATAGATTTCAGTTCTTGATTACAGTTCTTAATCTTTTCATTCATCTTGTTTGTTTATTATTTCTTTTAAATATTTATAGTGGTTCTTTTCCAGCTCCTTCTCTGCTAACTCTAACCTCTGTATATTTTTTGGATCTGCTTTCTCTTTTTTTTTCTTGAGTACTGGTCCATTGCCCTCCCTCCTTATGTCTCACTACTTATGGTTGTTTGACCACACGTTCTATATAAAAGAGCCACAGATGCTGAAGTTAGTTCTTTTCCCCTAGAAAGCATTTGTCCTTTTTTAAAAAAGACTTTATTTATTTTTAGAGAGAGGACGGGAGGGAGAAAGAGAGGTGGAGAAATGTCTATATGCAAGAGATACACCTGGGGACCTGGCCCACAACCCAGCCACGTGCCCTGACTGGGAATCAAACCAGCAACCTTTTGGTTCCCAGGCTGGCACTCAATCCACTGAGCCACACAAGCCAGGGCTGTCCTTATTTTCAGCTGGGCAGACAGTGTAAGGGGCTGATCATCTCAACGCCATGAGCAAGTAAACTGGGTCGTGGCTGGGTTGCAGCCAATGCCCCCTGGAAGAAAACCTCCAGCAACCTCAACTCACTTAGCACATGCTCTACCCTTCTGGAGTTTTTATTCCTCTAGTCTTCTTTGCCTTTGTGCTTCTCCACACTGTTTGTAAAACCATGGCTTTGTGATACACATTTTCTCTAGCTGTTGCAGTGGGAGGAATGCCTGGTCTCTCCCCATGAGATCCTACACAGAAGCACAAGTCTAGAAACTATTCATCTACGTTTTCATCAGTGAAAGCGCACTGAGTCATATTGTTTTGTCAACATTTTATGGTGAACATTTTCAAACATAACCACAAAGTGGAAAGAAATTTCCAGTGAGCAACCCACATACCAGGGGAGTGCCAGTCAGCCCGCTCTCTCTGGGGAAAGATGAAGAAGCTCTGATTTGGACGGTTTGCTGATTTCTGTGGTATAGGTTTTCCTTACCATGGCCCGTTTTAAGTTACCAATGTGACTTGGGGAAGATTTGAGGGAAAGCAGCTTCTGCGAGCCAGTTCAGGCATACCACTGCACAAAGCTGCCACCTCCGTTCTACCGCGGACGTTTAACACACCGATTTTAGCACATGTATGCCCGCTCCTGTTTCCACCACCAGTCCGTCTTATTTCTGTACATTTTAGATACAATTCCCGCTCAATACTTCAAATGGCCTGTTAACTGGAGTTTGATATTGATTCAGAGCATTTTTTGACGCGAAATGAATTCTCAGCCTTCAGTGTAGATATACTGAATTTTGACATATTTGTACACCTGTATAATCCAGCCCCTATGGAGATACAGGAGAGCACATTTACCATGGAAAGCTCCCTCAGAGCTTGGCCAACTCGATTTCCAGCTCTTCCTGACAGGAACTGTCATTCAACCAGGACTTCTTCATTATGCTTGATCAAGTGGTCATCTTACCTAAATGTGCGTCTTTATACTGGTTCCGCTGTACATTCACCAGGAGGAATAATCAGAAATTTGCTAATATATAACTTTGAAAGTGGAGGCCCCATAGAGCCTGAGAGCTTTAGTACCCCAAAATATACATCATCGAGTCATGCCAAAGAGCATCATGAATATCAAACACTGACCAAGTCCACAGCCCCCTGGAGAAGCAACCTCACACCCCACCCCTTCAGGTTCCCTTCAGGTCCATCTCCCACACTAAATATATTGAATCATTCTGAGAATAGTCCCATGATATGGTTGTCCTCCCAAAGCTGAAGCTTTCCCTACCTCCTGCCCCAGCTGATCCTGACCACACTTCACTTGGCAACATACGCACTTGGCTTTCACATGTCATAAGTCAAAGGAAAATATCAGTCAACAGCAAAAAAACAAACTCCAGAAAAACAGTCAGCAAGAAAAGAGAGAAAACAATCTTTTGCCTTCAATTAAGAGGAAGGATGTTTTAATCTCAAGTAGTGAGAAATATTGGACGGTGTTTCAAGTTCTAAACCACAAATCATGTGCCAGATGAAGAACACAGGTTTGGAGAAGAGCAAATAGAAATCTCTCACCCAGAGTGCAAAAATAGAAAATATGTTCCAAAATAATTTCATGTAGCTGTGACAGTAACCTTGACAGTGCTCAGGACATGATGGCTGCCTTGTATTATTTGAGAACTTAAGAGCATAGTATCTTACACCTGTGCCATGCTTTGGAAAGAGTTTTGTTCTGATCACCTTACTTGCCAGACCTGGTAAGAATGGAGATAAGTTACAGGAAGGCAGATTTTTCTTTAAACCATTTGAGCTGTGTAACAATTAAATGGGTTATTGCTAGGTGCTGCCAGATTTCATGATTTCATGACTTCATGACCACATGACTTTCCAGGGACCATATTTTCCAAACTGAATTTGGGTCATATTTTTGCCAAGAAAAGCCCTGATAGTCTCCCTCTTCAACCTGGGCCCTTAGAATGGCTCCCTCAAAGAAGGGTGGCAAAAAAGAAGGGACCGAGGTGACCAGAGAACACACCGTCAACATTCTGAAGCACATCTATGGAGTGTCTTTCAAAAAGCGTGCCCTCGGGCACTCAGAGAGATCTGGAAATTTTCCAGGAAGGCGATGGTAACCCCCGATGTACCCGTTGATGTCAGGCTCCAAAAGCAGTGTAGGCCAAAGGGATAAGGACTGTTCCATACCATGTCCGGGCGCAGTTGTCCAGACAACCTAATGAGAGTGAAGGGTCACCGAACAAGCTCTATACATTAGTTACTTATATACCTGTCAGTACTTCAAATACCTACAAACAGTTAATGTGGATGTGAACTAACTGCTGATTGTGAAATAGTCATAAAGCTGCAAACAAACAAACTGAACATGGTACTCAAAGATAATAGTGTATTCAGATAATGGCATATATACATGCATTCAGTATGTTCAGTTCATTCAACAAATTGATATTTGTATATTTTATGATAGTGTCTTTCTACACATCTACATGGTTATGCTTTGTAGGATAACTCATGAGAATAACTTACTTAACTGTTACCCTGCTGTTGTACATTTATGGTGGTTCTCATTTTTCCAAGGAACGAATATTGTCACAGTAAATGTCATAGCACAGGAAGTTTTCTCTGTATGTTGGGTAACTACTTAAGCATAGATTGTGAGGGAAGGACCTTTTTAATACCCTTGAGCAACATCACAAAATCCTTTTCCAAAAAGGTGGCGTCAGTTTACAAACCCGTAAAAAATGTCAGAGTGCCCGTTCCCTTGCACCCTTACCAGCCCCGAGTGACAGCAGCATACTGACCACTGGAACCTTGTGCAGCCCGTGGGGACCCAAGCTGGGTGTCACTGGAACACCTTGGGAAAAAGTGACAAAGCAGGCTCTGATTGGTGGGTTTAGCTGAATGAACTTTAAGGTCCCGCCTAAACGTCCAGGATTATATTCACAATCAAGTTAATTGTGAGGTAGCTAGTGATACCATGGCTGGTTTTATAATAAAACAATTCTTTTTTCTCAAAACATTACTAAAAATATACAGGAAAAGCCCAAATGCCATGGCTAGTGCATATGACAGATGTTGGTATAATCCTTGGTTTCTCAGGATTTGGGGGGACTGAACTGGGCATGATTGCATTAAGAACAATAAATGACCTTTATTGTTTAGTTATATATTTGAATGTATGTATATGTCTATATCTATATATTAGTCAGCTTAGGCTGCCATAACAAAATATCTTAGACGGGGAGGCTTAAACAAGACATTTATTTCTCACAGTTCTGGGGACTAGGGTCTGTGATCAAGGTGGCAACATGGCAGGACTCTGGTGAGAGCTCTCTTCCTGGATTCCAGGTGGCTGTCTCCTCACCGTGTTCTCACGTGGAGAGAGGGAGGGAGAGAGAGAGAGAGAGAGAGATTTCTTCCTCTTCCTATAAAGCCAAAGTTCTATTGGATTATAATCTCATTCATCTTAATTACCTCCTAAAGACTCTGTCTCCAGATAGTGTCATTCTGGGGTTAGGGCTTCACCATATAAATTGGGGAGGGGGACACAATTTAACCCATAGCAGAAGTGTCTTTAATAAAAATGGATTGTTGGGATACTGGTTGAACAATACAAAAATATGTTTTTAGACCATCTAAGCCACCGAGTCAATGCAGTCTCAGGCTTCGGCGCCGCGTCCCTCTGGGGCCCCTTGTGAGGTCTCTGCAGGTGCGATGGCTGCTACGGCCGCAAAGCAAGAGATGAACGGCGCCGGGGTCCTCCGAGGCCCCGACGCAGGCCCGGCCCGCTGACTAAGGCCCTGCTGTGGCCCACAAATCGTCCCAAAAGCGAGTGGCAGAAAACAA
The DNA here is from genome assembly GCA_004026765.1 of Micronycteris hirsuta. Classification (NCBI taxonomy): domain Eukaryota; kingdom Metazoa; phylum Chordata; class Mammalia; order Chiroptera; family Phyllostomidae; genus Micronycteris; species Micronycteris hirsuta. The sequence continues at coordinate 11,805 of PVJI01006289.1, read as the reverse complement.
CAATAATAATTGTATTATCTGTTGTGTTTCCTGTGGGTTGGGAACCGGGGAAGGCTTGCCGGGGTGATCCTGGCTGGGGGTCTCTCACATGGCTGCGATCGGAGGGTGGCTGAGACCGCAGCAGGGGGCAGGGAGTGCCAGGCATGTCTCTCTGTGGACACTCTCTGTGTGGTCCTCCTGTAATGGGCTAGTTTGTGCTTCCTCACAGCATGGTGGCCTCTGGGCAATCAGTATACACTTGTACTCGAATATATTTAAGAATATATTCAAGCATAGTACTTAGAAGAGTACCTGGCACACCATCAGTACCACCTCAGTATTTGTTAAATTAACAAAAATGGGAGAAGTATGAAGGACCCTGCATTGGAGGGTAACAAACAGACCCTTAGTCGCTGCTTGATCACGAGCAGAATCTGGAAATCATGCATTTGTTGAAGGGGTTGCTCATGGAGTGGTTCATAGCCCACCCCCCCAAAAGGGATTTTAGGAAACTAAGATGGAATCTGAGACTACCCACCTGCTGGATAGTTTCTGAAGGTCTGAACCAGAGGTCAGCAAACCTTCCCTGCAAAGGGCCCAGGAGTAAATATTTTGGGATTTTTGGGTCACATGATCTTTGCTGCAACTATTCAACTCTCCCACTGTGGCGTGGAGGCAGCCATGGACCACACATACATGAATTAAGTGAATGGTTGGGCTGAATTTGGCTCACGATCTGTATCTATAGTTGGCCGACTCTAGTCTAGATCATGCTGGGCCTGAGCAAGCTGGAAAGAAAGTGGGTTTTGATGATGATGAAGAGCAACAGGAGGGGAAGACAGGGCAGAGTAGTGCCACTCCAAGGCCACCTCTCTTCCCGGGGCAGACACACTCAGTTTGAACAGGTCCTCTGCATGTGACTGGAACTCATGGTGCCATGCATTCACAGACACTGAGGGGGACCATATTGGGAATGAGAGTACACAAGTCATTCATGCTCACCGCTGTGGGTTTTATTATTGTATTGCAAGTCTTCGGAAAGAGAGCAGAGGCTTTTATTTCCCTTTGGACCGGCTCTAAAGCCCAAAACAATGCTGTCTATTCTGTGGATGGTCAGTGATCCCTTGCTGACTGTCTTTATTTCTTCACCTGCAATGAGATCTCCCAAGGCCCATATGGAAACCTAAAAGTTCATGAGGGACTAATTCAGTGAGACTCTTCCAAGGGAAGTGCAGTCCCTGTGGGAAGTGATTGCACACTGCTGGAATTTTTGCACACTGGATGGAAAGATGATCTTTGGCTTTTGGCTGTGTCACAGTAATAAGTGGGAGACCAATTATTTCTAAGAGTGCAGTTCTTCCCGGCACTGATAAGAATGGAATGCAGGCTACCATGGAGATTCAGGTCACTAATTAGTCCCAGAAGCCTCTAGGCCTTGAATCACTGTTATATTAATTATGCATTAAATTAGAATGTTTGCAAAGGCCCAGGGCCAAAATGTGCTGCAGAGCCCGGTGACGGCATGGGGAGATCAAGGAGCGTCCTGCCCAAGCACACTGCAGGGACCAGCGGGTGAAACCGTGGCCCAAGTGTGCAGTGACCCTGCCTGATCTCTGACCCAGCTGTTCACAGCCTGCTGCCAGAGAGCTTGTTATTGGCGCAGACTGGACGAAAGGAGGGGAGGAAGAAAATGATGGCTGTCCCTCAGTTCAACCCTCAGAGCTCTGCTGCAGTCATGCTTAGCTGAGAAAAGACACAAAGCAATCATTTGGACATTTTATTTCCACAGCAACAAATACAAGATACTTCCAGGGTTTGTTAACATAGAGATAACAGTCTGGACTCTTGTCCGACTTTCAGTTTTTATCTCAAGTTTTTAGAGTCGGGTAAACCTGGCTGTAGCTTTGGTTCAACGATTTTATCCCCTTCTCTCCTTCTTCTACCTCCTCCTCCCTTCTTGTGTTCTCCACGAGCATAAAACCAAAATATACTAGATACTCAGTTGTAAAATAAACAGATGATAAAGCGCAGTCTCTGTGACCGTTGGGTTATGATTCCATCGAGGGCTTCGGTTGAAGTCATAAACCACAAGAAGTGAAGCGTGACCCATAAATAGCCTTCAAGATGGAATTACAGCCTCATAAGTCAAAGTGGACCTTTGAAAAAATAATTCTTAAACCAGGATTTAATTCCAAGGAAGAACCCTGACTGTAGTAACATCTTCTGATCAGTTCATCAGTAAACAAATAATTCGTCTGTGAGTACCCCAACTGTTCTCTAGGAAGCCATTATTGAAACCAGGCAGCGGTGCCCCACACAGAACCAACAGAGGGAAACTCAAGTCCTACAGTCAGCAAGTTCACCACAGAGGGATGCAGTGAGCACGAGGGGAGGAGGTACCTTGGGACCAAGAAGCAGGAATGTTGACTCCTGACTCCAGGGGCAAGAATCTCTCGCCTTTGCTTTCACATCTTTTATCTCCCTTCTTTTCACTTGTGCTATCATGCAGTGGCCGCGTTTGGGTTTTGTGGGAAGTAATAGGTTGACATAAATTCCATCCTGCTATAGACATGTTTGCTATTTTCTGAGTAGCTCCTGTTTGATCTCATGATGCATTAAAGTCAGTTGATCTCATACAACTGAAGTTATGACAAGCTTTTTCATGATGGTTTCTTGTGTGATGAAAACAAATATTCACACATTGCAGAGAAAATAAACCAAATCCCACAATTCTGCAGGAGTGGGATGTTTAAATGGAAGCTTCTCATGATCATAAATTAAGCCATCAAATCCCCTAAGAATCTACTGCAGCCTTGGTATTAAGTGAAACAACATAAACGCAAGAACTGACAGATGGTGAGGGCTCAATATATGTATTCATTGCCACAATTTGTAACATAAAATTCAGGAATGTTTTATGAATGCTTTTGTATAGACACTTTCCTCAATAGGCTATTATTTATAACAAAAATCTATAACAATGAAGAAAAGAAAAGCATGAGAAAAGAATAATTAAGATAAATAATCAGGCCAAAATAGACAAAGAATAAGATAATTTTTATCAGGCTTATTGAGATACAATTTTCATGTAGGTTTTGTGTTTAATTTGCTCTTTCTTTCATAGTTTCTTAAGATGAAAAGTAAGATCATGGGTTTGAGACCTTTCGTTTTCAAATACAAGCATTTAAATTTACAAATTTCACTCTAAATGTTGCTTTGGCTGCATCCCAAGCATTTTGATATGTTATATTTTAATTTTTGTTTTGAATCAAACTATTTTTTAATTTGTCCCATGATTAAGTTTTTATTCATGTGTTATTTATTTTCTAAATGTCTGATGGGCATTGCATTAGATCTGTATATTGCTTTGGGTAATATGGCAATTTTAACTGTTGAATCTTCTAATTTATGAAGATGAAGTATTTTTCCATTTTTGTGCCTTTTTCAATTTCTTTTACTAATGTCTTGCAGTTTTTAGTGTTATGAAAATATCAATGGCATTTTAAAAAGAAATAGAACAAAAAAAAATCATCAGATTTGTATAGAAACACAGAAGAGCCCAAATAGCCAGAGCAATCCTGAAAACAAAGAAAAAGGGTGTATTATCACGTTCCCTGACTTCAAATTGTTATACAAAGTGACAATAATAAAAAACAGCATGGAATTGGCAAAAAAAAAAAACAAAAAAACAAACAAAAAAAAAACCCCAAACAAACCCCAAACCAGACACACAGACCAATGGAACAGAATTGAGAGCCCAGAAATAAACCCACATGTGTAATTTTTGACAAAGAAGCCAAAACTATAATGGAGAAAAGAAAGTCTCTTCAATAAATGGTCCTGGGAAAACTGGAAGGCAGCATACAAAATAACAAAACTAGACTGCTATTTGTCATCAAACACAAAAATTGACTCAAAATGGATAAAAGACTCAAACTATAAGACTTGAAACAATAAACTACATAGAAGAAAACAGATACTAAATGTATGGACCTTGGTCTTAGAGAGGATTTTATTAACTTGACCTCAAAGGCAAGGGAAGTAAAAGCAAAGATAAACAAATCGGACTATAGCAAACTAAAAAGCTTTTGCACAGCAAAATAAACCATCAACAAACCAAAATGACAACTAACTGAATGAGAGAAGATATTTGCAAACGATACCTCTGGTAAGTGGTTAATACCCCAAATATATAAAGCACTCATACAATTCAATAACAAAATAACAAGTAATTTGATTAAAAAATGGGCAGAGGACCTGAACAAATATTTCTCCCAAATGAGACATACAAATGCCCGACAGATATACAAAAAGATGGTTGACTTCACCAGCTATTAGGGAAATTCAAATCAAAACTATAATGAGATGTCACATTATACCTATTAGAAGAGCTGTTCAACAAGACCAGTAATAACAAATATGAAAGAGTTTGTGGAGAAAAAAGAACCCTCATTCACTGCTGGTGGAAAAGTAAACCGGAATAACCACTATGGGAAAGAGTATGGAGATTCCTAAAAAAAGTAAAGAAGAGTTACCATACAACCCAGGAACCCTTTTTCAGGTATCTACCTCAAAAATTTGAAAACATATATTTGTAAAGATATATGTGTTCCTATGTTCATTGCAGCATCATTCATGGTGGCCGAGACTGGAGACAGCTGAAGTGGCCTTCGACCAACGATTGCATTAAGAAGATGTGGTACATATATACCATGGAATACTACTTAGCTGTAAGCAAAGGTGAATGCTGCCATTTGCAACAACAGAGATGGATCTTGACAGCATCACGTTTAGCAAAAAAAGTCAGGTGGAAAAAGTCAAGAACCGTATGATTTCACTCATATACAGGATGTAAAACCGAAAGTGATACATGAGCAAACAAGACAAACAAATGAAAGGTCATCGACACAGACGACAGTATAGTGGTGACCAGAGGGAGGATGTGGGGAGAAGAGGGAGCAAAGGGTAAAGGGGGTCCACGTGTGGTGACAGCAAGAGGTTTGACTTTGGGTGGAGCACGCACCAGGCAGTACACAGATGATGTATTGTAGACTTGTACCCCTGAAGCCTATGGAATTTTATTAGCCAATGTCAGCCTCATAAATGTAATACATTTTTTAAAAAATGTTTGGAGATATTCTAGAAAATTTTTTGGTATTTATTTCTATTTTTAATTCTTTTACAATCGGAGAACATACTTTGTATTATTTAAATTCCCTTAAATTTATTGAGACTTGTCTGATGACCAAGAATACGGTCTTTCTTCGTGAATGTTGTAAGTGCATTTGAAAAAACATTACATCCTGCTGTAGATCAATGGAGTATTCTATAACTGTCAATTAGGGCAAACTGGCCGAGAGTTTTGTTCAAGTGTTCTATATTGTTATTTATTTTCTGACTGTTTGTATAACAATTACCAAGAAAAGGATTTTAACAATTGCTAACTGTGGATTTGTCTTTTGGCTCTACCAGTTTTTGTTTTATTTATTTTGAAGTTGTTAAGTGTTATTAGGTACATACATATTTACTATTGGTATGCCTTCACGATGAATTACCTTCTTTATCGTTATGAAATCCTTATATTCTTCTTTATCCTCTATAATATTCCCTGTTCTGAAGTGATATTAATTATAGCCACCCCAAATTTTTTTTAATTAATTTTGGCATGGTATTTGTTTTTCTCACCTCTTAGTTTTAGTTTTTCTATATTTTTATACATAAAGAGAGTTTCTCCTAGGCTGAATATAGATATGTCTTGTTTTTTAAGATCTAATCTGATAATCTCTGATCTTTAGCTGGAGTGTGAACTTTTCTTTAATTTTTCTTGTAATGCAAGTCTGCTGTTGATAATTTCTTTTAATTTTATTTGTATAAAGCATTTGTATAAAGCATCTACTCTCTATTTTTCTTCAATTTTGAAATACAATTTTTCTGAGAATACAATTCTAGGATAATAGTTTCTTTCAGCATTTTAAGGTATTGCTCCATTTTATTTTGGTTTGTGTATTTGACCGTATTCTGCTGGAATGCTTGTCTTACTGCTCTATTTGTGATATAAGTTTTATCTCTAGATGCTTTGAAGATTTTTTAAGAAGTTGATTTGATATGTTTGGGAATGATTTTCTTTATATTTATTCTGTTTGGCTTCCATTTTTTTGATGTCTCTTTATAGTCTTCATGAAATTTGGATAAACTTCTAGCTATCATTTCTTCATATATTTCCTCTCTCCCTTTCTGGGACTTGAATTAATGTTTATTAGATTGTTTCAATATTGTTCCACAGGTAGTATATATTAATTTAATTTTGGGGGGTTTTTCTTGTACTTAATTTTTGGATATTACTATAGCTATTTTTTCAAGACCACTGATCTGTTCTTTTACAGCATCTAATTAGTCATTAATCTATCCAGTATATATTTTTAGATAATATAATTTTAATCTCTAGACGTTTCATTTCAGTCTTTTTCTTAAAGATTTTATTTATTTATTTATTTTAGAGAGAGGGGGAGGGAGAGAGAAAGAAACATCAATGTGTGGTTGCCTCTTGCACGCCCCCTACTGGGGACCTGGCCCGCAACCCAGGCATGGGCTCTGAGTGGGAATCAAACCGGTGACCCTTTGGTTTGCTGGCTGGTGCTCAATTCACTGAGCCACACCAGCCAGGCTCATTTCAGTGTTCTTAAAAACTGGCTTCCTTTCTGCCCCTCATCATGTCCATGTTTTCCCCTTTCTGTCATTTCTGATTCTGCATATATTTGTTGACCTTCTTCTGGTTATGGGCCATGTATTCCTACTGTTTTGCATGCCTGATAATTTTTTATGTGATTGTACACATTGTAAAATTTTACATTTTCGAGTGCTGGGTTGTGTTATACTTTTTAAAATAGTGTTGTACTTTGGTCTGGCATTCAGAACAGTGGTGGCCTCTGGGTGGGTGGTGATCAGATTGGGACATGTAGTTGTCACAAAACTCACCAAAATATACACTTATGATCTGTGCATTTTACTGTCAATTGCACTCAGTAAAATTATTTTAAAAATGTTATACTCATTCATTTAAGATTTTCAAAATAACATACATATGTATTGAGCAAAAACTAAAAGTCCAATTTCACTCTTCCTTAATTTCTTTTCATTCTTCCCTCTTCCCCAGAATCTCATTATTCATATAACTAGTTAAATCATTTTGCATCTCTCCTTCAAAACCTTTTTGTATGTATTTACAGACATAGCAACATGGTTAATATCAGAGGCTCTGAAAACACACCGTGGACAGAATCATGCCTCTATCACTTAGTAAGTTTACTCTGCCCAGCCTTAAACACCTTACAAATGGACTTACAGAGTAGGTGTTCCTCTGTGTCTGACCGCTTTCTCTCACTGTCCTATCTTTTAAGTTTATTGATTGCTTTGCTTGTATCTATAGTTTACTCCTTTTCATTGTATTCAGTGATATTTACCATTCTTTAGTAAAACCACAACTGGTTTATCCATTCTCGGCTGATAGATATCCGGGCTCTGTCCAGTTTGAGCTGTCATGATAAGAGCTGCTGGCAATATTCCTGCACACATTTTTGGTGAACATAGGTTTAAATTTCTCTTGGGTAAAACAAGAGAATTAGGTCAAAGGGTATGACTTAGGTCATAGAGTATGTGTAAGTCTATTAAAAAACTGCTTAATTATTTTAAAAAGTGTACTGCCTCATTGTTTTAAAGTGGTTTTACCATGTGCTTCCTGTTCTCCATGTCTTCACCAGGACTTGGTATGGGTCTGTCTTTTAAATTCCATCCGTACTAATGGGTATGTAGTGACATCTACTGAGGTTTTATTTAATTTATTTATTTTTCCTTTGTGGTTTTAAGATTAATTTCCCTGATGACTAATGATGTTAGTCCTTTTTTGTGTTTATTGTTTATTTTTTGTTTATTGGCCATGTGGATTTCTTCCTGGGTGAAGTATCTGTTTAAGTTCTTTGCTGATTCTGTTTTAAGTTTGCTTTCCTTTGAGGAGGCCTCAGTTGCACAACTCATTTCTGCTCCACGTGTCATCTGTTGGGGCCGCTAGCGTGGGGCTGGAATATTCCTGCCAACAGGGTTCAGCTGTGTAGCTGGCAAGTCGGCGAGCTCAGCTAGGGACTCAGCTGAGGCTTATCAGTCAGGGTTCCTGGTTCCTCCTCATTTGAGTCTTCCCATATGGCTTCTTGGATTTCCTCAAAGTTTGGGTGTCTGGGTTAGGAGAATGAGTGTCCAGGAGAAGAGATGGGAACGCCAGTAGTCTCTTAAGGTCTTGACCCAGAAACTGGCTCATCATGATTTCCTTCCTAGTCTCTTGGTCTAAGCAGCACAGTGCCCACTCAGGTTCAAAGGGGAAAGGGGAAGACCCTACCTCTGGATGGTAGACAGAATCATATTTAATGTACAATTTAGCCTCTGGCCAGGAAATACTAGCATTCGTCTCATATGAGAAGTACAGTTGGTTCATTCCAAAGCCCATGAAAGTTTCATTTCTTTCTCGGCCTTCCATGTTTCAAGCAAACTGGAAGCTCTTAGGGGAAAGCCAGTTACATGTGTATCTCATCTAATGAATTTTCCTTATTTCCAAGGTGGCATCAGCCCCATTTCTGCCTGCTCTCAGTTGTTCTTCAGGGCCTTTAAACAATCATTTTTTTTTAGCCCTGGCTAGTGTAGCTCAGTGGGTTGCGTGCGGGCTAGGAACCAAAGGGTCCTGGTTCGACTCCCAGTCGGGGTACATGCCTAGGTTGCCGGCAAGGGGGCCATGTGAGAGGCAACCCTACATTGCTGTTTCTCTCCCTCCCTTCCTTCTCTCTGAAATATTGGTTTTTATATATTGTCCATAGTTTATCACTGTTTTTTGGCTATATCACCATTTTGGAATGAGAATCCCCTGTATATCATATTGAATATGTTTTTAAATGTATGAAATGGGAAAAATAAAAGTAACCCTAAATAGTGGTACGTAAATGTAAGCACCATGTAAAAACAAAACAAAAAATATTCACATGTGAAATTATATGTGGCCAAAAAAAATTTATTCATTATTTGTCATGGAATAGCTGTGTGACTTAAGCAGTTGACTTCATATGTTTAGGCTCAGATGTTTATCTAAATGACAAGAAATTTACATCAGATGATACAAAGAATCCTTTAGATCTTTGAGGTTTACAATTCTAATAACTTTATAATTTAACATAGCATTTGATTTCTATTTGGTGAGTGTAAACAAAGGATTTACAATTTATGTGGACAATGTGAAACCAGAATGTATTAAAAAGAAATTCTCTCAAACCTTAAAATTACATTTTCAAAGGACGTTTGTAGGAAAACCAGTGAACCCAAATAAAGTCTGGATTTTAATGGCAGTAATGTAGCAATATTGGTTTCTCAGGTTTGACAAGCATTCCATGCTTAGATAAGAGGTTAACAACAGTGGAAAGTGGATACAGAGAATAAGAAGTCTCTGTATTATTTTTGCATATCTGTAAATCTCGAATAATTCCCCAATAACATTATTTTTTTAAAAAGTCATAAAGGTGTATCACAACAAAAACAAAACAAAACGAAAGTTATATTTTTGGATGGTGCTTACGGTTTCTTTCTTCTCAGCCTGCACACCCAGGCCCAAGAAGTACCTGACCGTGGGCTTCGGAAACAGTCACAGAGCAAACCCGACGCATCTTCTCAGGGCATTCATTTTGACTATGTTAGAATAAACTTAGATACACTATGGCACAGAATACAAATATCACATGGATTTTTTCAATGTCCTTGGAGAGAAACCTTAGGGCAACTGCCTCAGGTAAGGGGGCTACAGACTCTCCCTCCTGCGGGACGCTGACAGACAAGTTGGAGAAGTTCTACAAACCCACGGACACTGGGCCAGATGCCTGAGATCCTGCTCTTTAGATCTGCAACTGTGATCGAATCTGTGTTGTAAATACAGTGTGTTGATCTGGACGTCTGCTCTATTGCTTTAGTTTTAGTCACAGAGTGAGCAGGGGTTTTTTTAACCTCTTACGAGATGCTACCCTCACACTGTTCATCTGTTCCTCAGTGCGTTCTGCTTGAATAGGGTTCAGAGAAAATATCTGTTTCTTTGACCCTCCACTGAGGCAAAACATCGTCACTAGTCTGCCCTTGCTTTCCAGCTGCAGACAAAACTGAGATTACCACCGGCCATTCCATTCGGTCCAGCTGACTTCCGAGGGGTGCAGTAGGCACAGTTCTTCATTGTGATTTAGGGGTTCCAGGTGTTCTGCCTTCCACCATGGCCACCAGGCACCTGAGCTAGAACAGTAGGGACCTGGGCAGGCCAATACTATGCAAAACGAGAGAAAAATCCCTTCTTAAGCCACTTAGCATTCATAATTGTCCTGATTCAAACTAGTTGGCCGTGATTTTAAAACATGTCTTTAAATTCTTTAATACTCTTACCATCAAAAGGTGGAACCTAATTTCCCTTCCTTTGAATACAGGCCAGCCTTAGTTACTTGCTTCTAAGGAATAGTTGGTTAGAACTGATGCTTTTCAAACTTGGGTAGAGAAAGCAACATAGCATCTCTCCAGGGAGCTAGAGAGCTAGAGCTAGCCCATGATCATCATCATCATCGCCTTTCTTCTTCTTTCCCTTCTTCCCATTCTTCTGCTTCTTCCCCTTTCCCCTCCCCCTCCTCCTCCTCTCCCTCCTCCTCCTCCTTCTTCTCCTTCTCTCTCTCTCTCTCTGCATATTTGGATCCCTTGACCCAGCATGTAAGAAATTCAGCTACACTGAAGCCACTGTGCTGGAAAGAGCATGTGGAGACAACATATGGACGTGGAGAAAGATGCTCAAGTGCCCCCAGTGTTCCAGCCTCCTGCTGTCTGAGACTTCTCAGCTTCCAGGCACCAGGCACCTGAGGCAGAAGCTCTCAGAGGAGCCAGGCTTCAGGCTGCCCCAGGCCTCCCAGGTGGAGCAGAGATGCGCCGTCCCTGCTGAGCCCTAAGTTGCAGATTCACAAGCAAAATGAATGTTGTTGTTTTAAGCCACTAAATTTTGAGGTGATTTGTTAGGTAGTAATAGATCAACGGATTATTCCCTATTGTTTAACCACCCTGGGAGGAAATGGGTCGTAAATAAATAAAGTTTTAATGTAGACAAAAGAAGTATGGCGAGAGAGCCTAGAATCGCATTGTAGTGAAGGATAGGGATTCAGAAATGTGAAAAATGAATTACCTTTGCAGATTTATTTCAATAAATCTGCATGCTCATGGAACTTGAGAAGCTTTAAATTGGAAGGAATCTTAGAGGTCATAAATATCAACTCATTTTTTTAAAAGCTGAAGCTCAGAGAGCTAACTGACTTGGGCACAATCCAGAGCCAGATTAGAGCCCAAGTCTGTGAACTTCCATTGACTGCAGTATTTCCTTTCCTAAGGCATATATAATCAACCTCACCAACTTAGCACAGAACAAGGATGAAAATAAACAAACAAAAATGCAACAAGCAGCAACAGCAGCAAAGAAATACCCTGTAATCTACCTGGCTATTTCTAAAGGCAGTTGTCCTTACGGAGCCTCCACCTGCCTGCCATCTACCTGTGGAACAAGTGCCCCTTCCCCCAGGTCCTTGACATTAAAGAGGTTGGGAAACAGCTGGGGAATTTGCAGTTTCAGTTCCCAGGTGAGAAAGATAATGAATCTCCAAAATTGTAATGTTAGTTTATTACAAATATCAGTACGTTTGTCAAGTGCTTACTATGTGCTAGTAACTGCACTAGGTAATTTATAGACATCATTCTGGAGGTAAAATTTACATATACTGAAAAGCA
>PVJI01006288.1:7753-87979 GCA_004026765.1 Micronycteris hirsuta | reverse complement strand
CAGTTGGCTCTGGTTTGTCTCTCCATAGGTTTATAGGGATTAGGAAGCACGGTAGAAGACCTAGCTTGAGGCACAGTTGAAACAGGACCTTGGGCCAGCAATGAGGGCAGCAGATAGTATCCACTCAACATCAGGGAATTCGAAGCAGACACGACGGAGGGTGAGGCAAGGCTGGTTTCTGTGCAGTGCCAAACACTGCTTGGTTGAGGTCTGGAAGCTAGGACAGTGAGTTGCATGATAGGAGGGCAAAGAAGGGAAAGGAAATGGGTTAAGAGAATGTTAAATTAAATTGAGCCAAGGGCTTAGAAAGAACCAAGATGATTTCTTATGAGGACAAGCTGTCAACAATCATTGACTAATTAATATTCAACTATTTGATTTCTACTATCTACCAACCCTGAGCTGGGTGTGTGTCATGTGGGAGGGTATGTGTGGGATAAATGAGTCGTGTAAATGTTCGTGAGCCCTGGCTGGTGTGGCTCAGTGGACTGAGCGTTGGCCTGCAAACTGAAAGGTCGCTGGTTCAATTCCTGGTCAGGGCACATGCCTGGGTTGTGAGCCAGGTCCCTGGTTGGGGCATGTGAGAGGCAACTGATTGATGTCTCTCTCCTTCTCTTTCTCCATCCCTTCCCTTCTCTCTAAAAGTAATAAATAAAATATTTTTAAAATAAAAATAAAAATAAATGTTTGTGAGTCAGGGAAGAAGCTTGGCTTACAAAGGCCTTGCTTCTATTGGAAGATCCTGACTCTGAGTTCCAGTCAAGCCACAAAACCACTTCATAGCAAAGACATACAAGCAACTTACTATTGATACTTGTTACACCGTGGTCGAGCATTCTGCGGGAACCCCACATTCCTGCATGAATATGAATGCAGTTCAGGATGTTTGGTGTTCATATCACCAATAACAGGGTGATTTGTCCCTTTATAGGAAAAAAGTAGATAGCAAGTTTAATTGAATAAGACATTGGGGAAAATTTTCTCCCCCAAAGTTTGAGGAAGCACTGATAGGTCACTGAGGGAGGGGCTGTAGAGCCTATGCTCAGCAAATTTCAGAGTTTTCTTCTCGGTTTAAATTCTGCTTGGCCTGGAGGCAGGGTGGGACTCAGACGGCCTCTCACCGTGGCTTTCCAGCTCCAAGTTTAGTTCTGTGTTTATGGCTTGGAAAACCCAACACCTGAACTACTCAGATATCCTAGACACTGAATGTTTTTCACAGATTTGGTAGCAGAAACACCCTATCTCTTTGTTTAGCTACTTGAAAAGGAGGATTATGGAAAAAAAAAATCAGAGACTTGCACAAATAGATGGAATGGAGCGCTGTTTTGTAAAGCGGTGCCTCCACATTGTGCCCGTGTTCCTTATAGAAACAGAAGACAAAGACGAGTTTGCTTTGTGCAAGTTCAGCAGCACCAGGACCCCTTGGCAGAATGCCACGTCACCCCTTGCTTGGGTGATGTTTGTGCAAAATCCTTCTCGGTGAGGCCTTGCTTTCTTCCCAGGAACAAACAGGGTGAAATTTCCCTATCTACCTTAGTGCGGTCTGTAATCTGACCTGTAGGCTTGTACCTGAATGCAGAAAATTTGGGGTTCACCGCTCAAATATAATACACGGGAAATGAAGAAAAGGAATAAAGAGAATCTTTGTAACCTTTGCAAATGGCATGCATTATTTATATAACATTTACCACTTTTATTTCCTTAGCCTAAGATTTTGGGAGGAGAAATGAAGGCACTTTAAGCTAAAACACATTTCTAGAGGTTTAATTTTTATTTATTTTAATTAATTTTTTAAATCTATTGATTTTAGAGACAGAGGAAAAGAGAAAGAAAGAAAGAGAAACATTGATTTGTTGTTCCATTTATTTATGCATTCATTGGTTGATTTTTGTATGTGGTCTGACTGGGGATCGAACCCATAACCTTGGTATACCATGATGACTCTAACTAACTAAGCTACCTAGCCAGGGCCCTACAGGTTCTTAATTTCCTCTCTGAGGGCTAAGCTTATGTATGGGCATCATTCTTCAGGGGCTGATTGTCTCATAAACAACTTGAATTCAGTCTCACAAACAACTTGAATTCTGTTTCTTGAATAATGCACCAAACTGGTTTTCTAATAGCTTCAGGAAAGAAAAAAAAAATTCCCCCCACCCCTAAATTAAATAAATAACCAGCCCGAAAAGACAAATTGCTATCTGTTGGCTAGAAGTTTTGGAATTCTTTCAATCTGTGTCATAATAAATTAAATGAGTTTTCATTTTCTGATTTAGTCTTATTAAATAAAAATTGCACATTTACCAAGGCCGGACTCAAATTAAGTTTCTGTTGTCTTGCTCATGGAACCTCTAGAAACCTGAACTTGACTGAAGGAGTTACTATGTGAAGGCCAGTGTTGTCTAAGTTGTAGAGAGGAGAAAGTCACAGTCCCCTTTGGACAACCTTACTAAGTGTAGGTAGATAAAAAAAAAAAGCAGACAAAGGTTAATGCCACCCAGGAATAAAGAGAACATGAAGCTCCAGAAACTGTGATAGGCAAGTTGAGGCCTCATTGGAAGCACCAGTGTCAGCTAAAATGCAGGTTTTATATATTTGATCCTTTAAAAGTAGACATTCTTAGACTGAGAGCTTCTAAATAGCTGAAGTATTGGGGTGTTTTACAATGAATACACTATACTTTGTCTTAAAATGGCTGCCATGTCTAAAACCAGAGAGTGTCACCTGGCTGTGCCTAAGCCACCTCTGACCTGTGGCTGAAAGTTGTATGTTGTTTAGCTCTTATTATGTTGAGGAATAAATTATGGTAACAGCTTAAAATGAGGCTGTTCCAAATAAAAATGCAGATTTCTGTTCTCTTCTGAACAATGGTACGTACTAAAAGGATTGTCCACATTTCTACTTGGTTGATTGGCTGGAACTGGACAGAGATCACTCCTTCTATAGAACACACACTTTCCAGTTTGGCACAAGTTGGCAAAAGCCCATTTTGCTCCCTATGTTGCTTCCTTGACTCCTGCAGGGCCTTAAGTTTTGACCAAAACCCAAAGCCCGAGCGCTTCACTCTGGCACAGAGGTGGCTGTACATGGGAGGAAAGCCCATAGATGCAACCTGAGACAATTGTGAGTCTTTTTTTTTCCCACTCTCTGAAGTGAAAAAGACATTTGGTGAAGACATTTGTTTTCTTTTTCTTTGGAAGCATTATAGCATACATAATAAAGAGCCGTGGATTGAGGGGTGGGGACTTGGCTCTAGCGATCATTTTCTTTTTAACTGACTGAGTGAATTCAGGAAAACCACTTACTCATTTAGAGTCTCAGTTTCTTCATCTGTAAAATGAAGGATCCATTAATTCAGTTAAAACACACCTAGACTGCCCACAGATTTGGAGACGCACCAAGAGGCTCAATTATAAAAAGACACAAGCTGATGTTGTGCAGACATGCTCTGTGTTAACGTCTAACATCTTTTTTAAAGGGTGAATTGAATGCCTTTGGACAGTTTCTAACAGCGCCCACTGCTCCTAGCCAAGCAGGCATTCCATTATCTGCCTGGCCTAGCAGTCATTTGAGTAAACAAATGACCTCTGGGGTTTAGGTCCCTTTCCTGCAAAGATGTCCTGTGGTTTTCCTCTCTCATTCAACACTCTCCTCTTCTTTTACCTTACCTCTCTTCCTAAGGCTTGCCAGGGGCTGAGCTTTTAAGGTCTGCCACAGAGTTTCTGGGGAAAGAATTCTTTTGGCTTTGTCCTTTTGTTGTTTTTCATCTTCACCTTGACAATAAGAACATGGTTCTCAGTTTTACTCTGTAGCTTGGTTTACTGTTAACCGCAGTTTTCTCCCCCTTCTTTGCAGCAGCTGTTCTCATTCTTCTAACCAGTTTTTAAAAGGCTTGAATTTGGAAATACGGTCGCTGTGCGCCTCTTCAGAGATTCATCCATAACTGTCAGAGCCCTTTTATTCCCTGTCTTTTGTATAGGTTTCTTTTATGAGCCGAGTAATTTGCATTTGTCTTTAATTCTTAATTTGTCTTCGCATTTACTGTGGATGTAACACGCAGCTGAATTTGCATTTTCTTTTCACTTTAATTCTCATGGACTGGGGCTGTTTGAGGTGTAAACCACGGAGCACTTCAGGAGCATGTTTGCTGAGCATGTTTGTTAGCTCCACTGGTTTCATCTTATTCCCTCCTCCCCTTACTCCGAGGTGTCTTATATTTACATACTCCACACTGCGATCAAACACAGCCTACGTTTTCCACTCCATTGGTTACTTAATCCCATTAACTGAATATTGAATCTTTAAACAGTAGTTATACTCACTTATCAAGAGAGATACTATTAAATTCTTGAGTATAGAACACTTAGGATTTAATTCTGTCCCTACGACTAACCAGCTGGGTACGCATTGTATGGCTTCATAGTCCCTAGTTTCATTGTCTGTAAAAGGGACTAAAACAATATTTCTGGCTATTTCATAGAGTTCTTCTGAGGTGCAAATGGTAGAATCCTTTGAGGATTATGGTTTCTGGACCACTGTAAAATACAGTGCCTGGAAGATCCCAGGCAGTACTGCCCTCAGGCACTCTGTTTAGCTTCTATATATTTGGTTGACGATGGAGCTTTGGTTCCATAGGGTTTCACCAACAATGACCACTGTGTACCATATCATATCGAAGTTATCCATTATCTGGGGGAAAAGGACAGGGTTAAAATCCACCCACAGCCTCACCCTAGGGGCTTCTTCTTAGTGTTGTGAAATAACATTTAAACAGAAGTTTAATGTTTTACACTAAACCGGAGTCCTGATGTGCCTACAAAAAGCATTAGTTCTAATTACTCTTTGTAGAAAGGCAAAGACTAGAAGTGGCCCTATCTATTCCAAAATTCAATTAAAAGGCTGTTCTTGAGAAATAGATTTTTTTACTGCATTGTAAAGCGTTGAGAAAATTGTTGGTTGCTTCTGTAGCCTATTCTGTAGCAATACGTAATTTTTTTTGCGCCTCTCTGAGAGGAAGGAGAATTTCAAGTCGGTGTGAAATAATTGTAGGGTACATGACTCGTAGAGGTAGTTTTCAACAAAGTCCAGTGATCCCTCTTCACTGCTTCCCTTCATCAGAGCTTAGACACCAGAAAGCTTTGGAGGCAGTAGCAGGGTGTCTGGATTTCCTATAAAATCTACTGGGTGCCAGAGAAACGGCCATCCTCTTCAACCATACCTCTAGAGAGGGTGTTGGTCTTCCCTCACCAATACCCTCTCTAATGCAGAGAGTAGGCCTTGCTCTGTTTGGAACTAAGCCTGAGAGATAAGGAGTTAATGGATTTATCTACATCAGAGGATCAGTTTGAGAGTTTAGACAGTGGGACTCTTTATTCCCTGGCTAACAATTCATTGTTCCTCAGTTCTCCTTGACACCCTTTACCACTCCAAGAACCCTTGTTTCTGGGGTTTTTGAAAGAGGGAAGATCTCAGATTACTTTGCAGAAATCTCTGCTCCAGTTGGTTCAAGTGTGGATAATATGGACTCTGGTGGGAATTTAAGCCCTTACTCTTCAGACACACCTCAGATTTGGAAGCCAGAGAGTCAGGAGAAAAAGAACTCAGGCTAAGAAAGAGGCCAGAAAAGGTACAGAGAAACATACCAGGGAAAAGGAAAACAAACAACACCCAGCAATGTTGGATAAACTGAAGAAAACATTGTTTTTATTGAAATTTTAGAAGGAAAGATTGAGTTTAGAAAGTTACAGTTTATCTTATAACTTATCAGCAATATTTTATTGCAGCAGGAAGTTTCTTCACTGTGATCTTGCTGGTTGCAAAAGACCTGCTATTTTCTTGGAGTTTACCAGAACTTTTTGACACTCTAACTGCGAATCAGAGTGTTGGAAGTAGATTTATTGTCCTATCTATTCTTGGCTAGGTAGATAAAATGCAAACTTCATTTTGGAAGCAGCTTCCCAATTTCTGTGGTTGAGGACAAGCCGTTCGTTCTTTTAAACCTGTTGGGCTTCTACAGGGCAACTGTACATTCTCTTCTGACCTAATCCCTTGCCTGGGGGAGGGTTAGTTTCTTTCCAGATTGCTGACTGACTTCCTTCCTGTAGTGCTGGGAAGCCTTGTTCAAAGATCTCAAAGACTGGCTGCATCTCTTTCCTAATGAAGCACCCTTAGCTTGAAGCTGGGGGAGAAGGTCCATCTGGCTTCTGCCATATGTGTGTATGCTGTCAAACCAGTAAACACGGCAGAGTTTGCTGACAGTGAGGAGTTTCAGTTAGTCAGTCATAAATTAGAGATGAGATATGCTGTGTTCCTGCTGCTGCGAGCTTTCACACTCCACAAAGGGATCTTTACTTACCTATCCTGAAAAAGAAGAAGAAAAAGTGGGTCAAGGAACCATCTGATGGGACACCACACTGAGTCAAATGTACATATACTACGCAAAGACAGTGAATATATGCATAAGATTAGGAAAGCAAAATCATTTCCTGAGCCCCTGATTTGTATCTGTTTGCTTATGCAGTTGGTCCATTGGTTCTTTTGTTTCAACACATATATGTATATGTAGACAATAAGGTCTTTTTCTACTTGGGGTGGGTACTGGGGAATAAGCCCTTGAAGAGTTTTTAAAAACATTCCTGTGCTAAGAGAACCTGTGTGTAGTTCCCACCCTCCATCCCCCCATCCCCACCAAATGTGCTTTATTCATATCTGATGATCAGGTAGGGAGATAATAATTAAATTTTAATGCATCTGTCTTTTTAAAGAGAAAAGTGCTTTCTGACTCTTAATGGCAAAATTTCATTATTATGATTTTAATGCCTTTAGACTCAAGGAGAGTTTACGTTTAGGCTGCAAAGAAGCACAGCTAACTGTTCTTCCAAGACCTCTTTGTTTCATTTGTGGACTTGAGTTGAGGTGTGTTTCAGTGTATTACATTTAAAACAGATTCTGGGTGACTTCCGGTCAAGGTGGAGGCATAGGTAAACACAGCTCACCTCCTTGCACAACTGCATCAAAATTACAACTAAATTATAGAACACCCATCACTTAGAACTGTCAGATTTGAATTGAATAGAAGTCTGACAACTATGGAATTAAAGATACCACATCCATCCAGACTGGTAGGACAGGTGAAACATGGAACCAGCTGGCTGGTTCCACAGCCATGTGTGGTGGATGAAAATTCAGGAGGGATGTCTCAGGAACAAGGAGTACCAGCCTCACACCAGGCTCCCTAGCCCATGGTTCCACTGCCAGGAAGATAAGTCCCCATAACTTTTGGCTGCAAAAACCAAGAGGGATTGAATTGGTGGAAGAAACTTTTTGAGTCCCAAGCAGTTTCCCTTTATGAACTCACACATGGACTTCCTCAGACCCACTCCCTCTGAGCCCCAGAACCGGGGTGGCAGCTTGAAAGACATGAGTGACATACCGGGAGGAACTGAAGTGTCTGGCATCATGGTGGGAGCTGGGGGACAGCTTTTTCCCAGAGAGAAAGGTGGGCAGACGCCATTGTCCTATTGCTGAAACCCTCCCCCACAGAGCCACAGAGCCAGTAGGCAGGCACCATATCTGACACTCCATCAACCTGGCTAACAATGTTTGCCCCACCCTGAAGATTCCCTGAGGCTTCCCACTACCCAACTTATGGACCCACCCAAGCTGTTAAAGGTGGCTTTTCTATATGAAGGCTGGTCTTGGTTCATGTTTCACAGCTTCCTAAATCCTCTCAAATAAGTACCAGCTAGCCTCAGTGAGCCCCCAGCCCCCATACATCTTGCTAAGTGGCTCCAGGCCTGGCACTAGGAACAGCCAGCCTAGGTTCACAGTTTGGCTTGGCCTGGGTATGTCCAAGTCCAGCACAAGTAGCAAACATCTAAGATTGATTTACAGCTCATACAGAGTGGCCCTGGACAGAAAACAGGTGTGGGCTGACCTTGGTCTGCACCACCCAGGAAACCAGAGCTGGTGCACTCAGTGGACAGCTAGAGGCCATGTCAAAGCACCACTACCCTGCCTCTGCCCAGCTGATCCTCCACAGAGGGTGGAGCTTGGTGGTCAGTGGTCATAGCCAGTCCTTGAAGCTGACTGGCCTGGGTAAATCCCTCCCATTGACTTGCCAACAGTAATCAAGGCTCAACTACAAGAGGAGGACCTACTCAGCCCACAAAAAGGGTGCACCTCAAGTACCCGGCTTGGGTGATGAGGAGGCTGTGCCACTGAGCCCTACAGGTCACCCACTACATTAGGCCATGTTACCAAGACAGGATGTAATAGCAGCTCTACATGATACATAGAAACAAACACAGGGAGGTTGCCCAAAGGAGGAGACAAAGAAACATGGCCCAAATGAAAGAACAGATCAAAACTCCAGAAAAAGAACTAAACAAAAGGGAGATAAGAAATCTATCAGATACAGAGTTCAACACATTGATTATAAGGATGCTCAAGGAACTTAGTGAGGACCTCAACAGCATAAAAATAGTCCAGTCAGAAACGAAGGACACACTAATTGAAATAAAGAACAATTTACAGGGAAACAACAGTAGAGTGAATGAAGCTGAGAATCAAATCAATGATTTAGAACATAAAGAAGCAAAAACAACCAATCAAAACAAGAAGAAAAATGAATCAAAAAAAAAAAATTAGGACAGTGAAAGCAGACTCTAGAACCACTTTAAGCATCTCAACACTTGCATAATAGGGGTACCAGAAAGAGAAGAGAAAGAACAAGAAATTAGGAATCTATTTGAAAAAATAATGAAAGAAAACTTCCCTAACTTGATAAAGGAAATAGACATACAAGTCCAGGAAGCACTGAGAGTCCCAAACAAGATGGATGCAAACAGGACCACTCCATGTTCAATCACAATTAAAATGCCGAAGGTTAATGATGAAGAATCTTAAACGCAGCAAGTGAAAAGAAGTAAGTAACCTACAGGGGCATCCCCATAAGACTGTCAGCAGATTTCTCAAAGGAAACTTTGCAGGATAGAGGGGACTGGGAAGATATATTCAAAGGGATGAAAAGCAGGGACCTACAGCCAAGATTGCTCTACCCAGCAAAGCTATCATTTAGAATTGGAGGACAGCTAAAGAGCTTCCCAGACAGGAAAAAATTACAGGAGTTCATCATCACCAAAATGTTATTATATGAAATGCAAAGGGACTTATTTAAGAAAAAGATCAAAACTATGAAATAAAATGGCAAGAAGTACATATCTATCAACAACTGAATCTAAAAAACAAACTATGAAACAAGAAGAACAGAGACTGAACTATGGATATGGAGAGCATTTTGATGGTTGCCAGATGGGAGGGTGGGTTCGGGAATGGGTGAAGAGGTGAGCAGAGTAAGAAATACAAAAAGGTAGTTACAGAATAGCCATGGAGCCATAAAGTACAGTGTAGGAAATGGAGTAGCCAAAGAGCTTATATACAAGATTCATGGACATGAACAATGGTGTGGGGGTGATCTGAGGGAGTTGGGGGTGCTAGGTGGTAGGGGCATAGGGGGAAAAATTGGGACAACTGTAATAGCATAATGACAAAATATAATTAAAAAATAAAAACAGACTGTGATACATTAGGCTATTTAAACATCTTAAACGAGACTAGCTTCAGTTAACATTCCTCTCTGTGTCTGAGGGTGTTACCACAGGAGGGTTGTAGTTTCCAAAACAGATTATTTCACCTCCCCCCTTTTTAATCTTGAATACTCTTCTCACTCAAGAGGTCCTGTGACCCTCACGTGTCTTCAAACCTTCTCACTCAAAAAAAGAGTAAGATGTTAAGATACTTTCAATAATATGAGAAGTAGAAAATGATGGGAATCTATTTCATTTGATTAATTCAGGAATGGCCATACTCTGACCTCAGCTATGCTTTGCTTCTTTGAGGTTAGAATTTAGGACAGAGAAAGAAAGGTGATGGTGAATGTGGTGATCAGATTAAGTAAGTTTAGAACTCATAAAAAAGGACTGATTGGGAAAAATATCGAGAGACAGTTGATTGCAGCTTGCAAGAACAGTGAGCTGTTGGTTTTATCCCAGTTCCAGAAAAAAAAAAAACAAAAACATTATAGGCTCTTTGAAATTCCCTATTTGATACATATGTGAGTAAGACTGACATGTTTTTAGAAACACTTCAGACCTTGCATATGTAATTGTTTATAACCATCATTTGGAAATACCAAAATTTGGTATGTTGCTGCAGTGGGTTGAATAGTGTCCCTCCAGAATTCATGTTTACCCCCAAACTTAAAATGTTATCTTATTTGGATAATTGGGTGTTTTGGATGCAAGTAGTTCTGGATACAAATGAGGTCATATGGGTTTAGGGTGGCCCTAATTCAATGACTGGTGTCCTTATTAAAAAAAGCCAAGGGCACAGAGATACAGAGAAGGATGCAATGTGAAGAATGAGGCAAATATTAGAGTCACCATCTACAAGCCAAGTAAAGCCAGGAATTGCTGGCAACCACCAGACACCAGGGGTGAAGCGTGGATTGGACTATCCCTCAGGGCCTCCAGAAGAAGCTAACCCTGCTGATACCTTAATTTTGGACTTTTGGTCTCCAGAACTGTGAGAAAATAAATTTATGTTATTTTCATCTACCAAGTTTGCAGTAATTTGTTATGGCAGCTTTAGGAGACTAATATAGTTGATCAACAATTTTAATCTAACAGTTAATAAACATCACTGTAGGTGCTTTAACAGGCCAAACACAATTTTTTTTCCTGAACTTAATCTTTTAAGACACTGTTGAAACTGGATTTAGGAGAACTGCCTATGAAATCAGTTTTGCAAAGGGCGGCTCAGTGCTGCTTCTAATTTTTCTGTGGCAAAGTCATGGCACAGGGTCCTACAAATGTGCTCCCCAAATGTGCAATGACCTGTGCCCCTCTGCACCGCCCAAGCCTCGTGCACCTATTCCTACACCATCTCTACTGCGGCAGAATGATGGATCCAGTAAGTGTGGTCTTGCTCTCTCTATACCTAGAGAACCCATGTTCCTTGTTCGGTGTCGGGGAATGTAGATAATCTAAATAGACAGTTATTCTAGAGATGATCAGTCTTAGTAGTCATCTAACTGGGCTTCTGGGTTAGAAGACATGATGTGTGAGCAAACTATCTGACTGCATCTTCCAGAAGCAGTTTCAGGTAAGAACTTGCCACTGGTGCCCAATTATGGTCTATGTCTCCTTCAGCTTGCTCCTAAGTACAATCACAGCTTTATGATCAGAAACAAAAGGGAAAATTTTGTGCTTCCAAAGACAAGTTTTTAGGAACATTTTTCCTTCATTGCAAGTACATGTACCTTGTGTCTATCTGGCTTCCCAACCCTTTTTCACTATCACTTCACCCTCAGATACTCTCCATTTAGAGCTACCTTGGAAGTAGATGGAGGGAGGACTGCCTATGGGCCTGGAGAAATTCAATTCGAATACTCATCTGCTTGGGATAGTTGGGGTGCATGCAGTCTCTTTGGGGGAGAGCGGTCTTTGAAGGATGGTGAATTTCTCATATGCTGTTTTTTGCAGTTCTGTGGAGAGATTAAGACCATCTTCCTACATTCCTCATTTTGGTAAATAGAATCCCAATCCACCCAGCTGTTTGAATTAAAACCTGGAAGTCACTCTTGATTCTGTCCTCCATCATCCCTCATAATCACCGTGTCCTGTTGATTCTGCCTTTTCGCAGATGAATCCACATCTCTCCCTCTCTCCATCCCTTCTGTCGGCATCCTAGTCCAAGCTGCCCACTCTCACCTACGCTGTTGGAACAGCCTCTTAATGACCTCATCATACTTCGTTTCTCTCCCTCTGTTATTTTCTCATGACTATAGCCAGAGTGACCATACTAAATGTGAATCAGATCAGATATTCCCTTGTTTAAAAGATTCCCACAACTTTAAGATAAAAATACGAACACTTTAAGAATGGTGTGATGGTTAATTTTGTGGTTCCAGATATTTAGTTAAACACTCTGCGTGTGTCTGTGAGGGTGATTTTGGATGAGATTAGCAGTTGAATTGGTAGACTGAGTGAAGTGGATTGGCCTTCCCAGTGTAGGGGGGCCTCATCCAATCAGTTGGAGGCCTGAATCGAATAAAAGATGAAATGAGGAAAAATGTGTTTTCTCCCTGCCTTTTTTGAGCTGAAACCTCAGACTTCTCCTGAACTTGGACTGGAGTTACACTACTGGCTCTCCTGGGTCTCCTCCCAGATTGTGGGACTTATTAGTCTCCACAGTCATGACAGCCAATTCCTTATTATCTATCTATCTATCTATCTATCTATCTATCTATCTATCTATCTATCTATCTATCTATCTACCTACCTATCTATCTATCTACCTATCTACCTGTCTAATCTATCATCTTCTGTTGGTTCTGATTCTCTGGAGAATTCTAGGACACATTGCTTACATGATCTGGTCACTTCAGTCTCAGCTCTTGTCATTCTCTCATTTGCAGTAAATGCTGGGAATGACTTTCAATGCTCTGAATGGCAAATCCTGTCTCTAAGCCAGTGGTTCCCCTCCTTGGCTGCACATTGAAATAACCTGGGGAGCTTTAAAAATTATTGATGTCTGGGTCCCATCCCTTGCGATTATTATTTAACTTGTGAGGATGTGGCCAGGAGTTTAAAAATCTTCCCAGGTGATGCTAATATTCAACTTAGACAGAGAACCACTGAGGCTTTGCTCACAATTCTGGATTCTCATTCCCTTTTCTGTTTATCAGACTAATAATATTCACTTACCTTTCTGGTTTCCACTAAACGAATATTTGCTCCAAAAATCTTTCTTGATTATCCTTAGACTAGACTAGGTTCCTTATTATATATTCCTATCGATTCTGTACTTCCCATAGCATCCCACTCGTCACATTTAATTATAATCACTTCTTTAATCTTTTGCCTTCCCCGTTAGAATGTAAGCTCCATGGGGTCAGGATTGTATTGATTTTGCTTCGTATTCTGTTGCCAGCACTACCCTTTGTGCCTGGTATTTAGTAGTTAATAAGTATATTAAATTGAATGCATAAACAACTGTAAATGTGTATGGCAGTTTCACTGAGTAAGGTTCTTACTTGTTTCAGGCAGTCCCTTTTGGGAGACTGTTCTCCGTTTGGTCTGAGATTCTCAGCCTCTTTCCAGGGTGATTACCTTTCAGTGACTGTGCTTCCTTCATATCAGGGACTTGCCCTGGGGTGCAGTTTTTGGGACCCATCCTTCCCAGTTGCCATATTTCTCTAGTCTCCAGGTTTTCAGGATACCTCTTTCCCAACCTTAACCTTAACCTACATTTTATCTTCCCTCCAGTGGTTGTTAGGTAGGAGCTTGCATCAGATGCCTGCAAGAGCATTTCAAAAACATACTTGTTCAAACCTCTACCACTTTCCAAAGTCTGACTTGGTAAGTTTGGGGTGAATCCTAGGAATTTATATTTGATGAAAGTGTCATAGGTGATTCTGGTGCACAACTTGGTCTATCATGCTTTCTAAAAGTGTGAAGTGACAGCTAGGAAGTGGGAGAAGGCCAGAAGGTGAACAAGGGGTTGTCTACAATTTCCATCCACCAGCTAAGGCCTGTGGTCTCAGTTGTACCCTCAGCACATTTAGGCATTCCTAAGTGTCCTTCGGGAATCATGACTCTTCTGTTGTCTAATCCAGAGGAGCGATCATAAAGTGGCTCTGTTAGAGGATTATCTAGGTCATTGAAGACCAGGGGAGGAGATATTTGGGGTTGGTAGAATACCATTGTCTCTCCAAATTATAAACAGGGCTGACCTCTTTTGGGTTTCATGACACAGAAAAGTTTTCCTCCCAGTTGCCTGAGTGAGCTGGCTCCTGTCAATTTGTAAGAAAGGGTACCTGACACTTTGCTGTGGTGTCACTAAGTGTTTCACTTTATGTAACACAGCCTTTAGAACATTGCTCTTAAGTATATGTTAAGGTTGGGCTATTTAAAGCTCAAGACTTATGCTGCTCAGGCATGAAGCACAACACTCTAACATAGCTTTAAGTTATGCAAATTGTTTCTTCTCAGTTGCTGCAAGAACCTTTGTTTTGTGATATTGGCCTAGAGCCAAACAGGTAGCGGGATATGAAGAGGCAGCCCTCCCACTACCTCTCAAGCGGAAGGCTTCAGCCAGTGCTGTTCTCAAACACCCAAACAGGGCAGAAACAACTCTGACGGAAGATGCTTTGGCAGGTGGCGTGCTTGGGTTACCTGTGGCCAGCACCCGACCAGAGGTGGGAGACCTGGGATCCAGTCTCGGCTGCGGCACCAGGAGGATATACATTTACTTCTCTGCTTCGCATGCTCCACTTTGTCAAAGAGAAGAGCTGCACTGGACCATCTGTTCTAACCCTAAAATTTTACTTTGCTATTTATATACATACATAAATAACAAGTACTAATAAATATCACATATCTATACCCTCATGTCAGCCAAGCCCCTTTTCCCTCATTTTGTCTAATTAAGTTGTATCCTAGTCAGTCCCATGGCATGGAAATTCCAGAGTTCTCCCATGATTCTGTCACTTCCCAAGCTTCATCATATCTTTGTTTCATCTTCCCATCTTTCTGGGTGCAAGCTCTTCCAGTTTATGTAAGAAATCCCCTCCTAGCGTTGTGCAAGCATAGTGGAATTTATTCATCAGTGGGGAGGGAAGATATGGAGGAGTCAATCCCTGCGGTGCTTGACGTCCTGTTTCTTTCCTGGCTCCTTTCCCTTCCTTCCTCAGCACTCACGACCTCTCTCTATAGTCTCTGTCTTCTGCCCCAACCCCAAACCACCTTTATACAGAGCAGTTTGGTCCCTGGGGACAGTGGAGAAAGGTGAGTTCAACTTTTATCCCTAAACAACTTCAAATGATTTACTGCTATTGAGATTCACCCTTCTCAGGGAACAGCCTTGGTTATAGGTAATTTTTTCTCTGTGTTATATATTCATTCAATATCTTACCTTGAGCTCAGTTTTATCATGCATATGTATACAATGAGGATATTGTAGAAATTTTAGAATGTAAAGGTGGGTTCTCCTGCAGACAAACTGCAATGTTTTTAGTTTATAAAACCACCATTACATTAAAGTTCAAACCTGCACTGTTTCAGTGCAAAAGAGAAAGGGATATTGAGAGAGAGTGATGTTGAGTGATGTTGAGGTGATGTGGAGGTGAGAGAAGAACTGAAATCTTTAGGTAGAAATGTGCAACTTCCAAAGTGAAAGGTGGAAAAATATATAAACCATCTATGAATATTAATAAGAATACTTTGCAAAGCACTCTGAGTTCTCAGAAGAAAGACTCTCCATAAGCACGAACGTTTACCTCATTAATCCTAACAGCATCCCTGTGAGAGGAGAGCTGAGGCAGATTATTCCATTTTAAAGAGAAGGAAATGGAGAAAGGAAGAAATATAACTTGTCCCCAACATCACCATTATCTCTGCAATGCCCCCACCACCCTTTACAAAGTCTCCTCATACCTCCCAGCCTGAAACCTTTTTACTGCGGGATGCTGTTTACCATTTCACCTGTTTGTCTCATCCATCCATCCATCCAGACTATAAATTCTTGAGAGGAGAGATGGGCCCTCTCTCTTTTGCATCTCTCCCTCTTCCTGCATCCAACAGAGCATCAGGGACTTAAGTATTGAATAAATGTATGTTGTTTGAGAGATAGTCATTGTGATATGGAGTGATTTAACTAATATTTTCCCTTTCCAGGCATTTTTTACCAATTGTTAAATAATTACAAGTAATACGAAAACCTTGTTTTTGTAAAAAAAAAAAAAACATTGTAAATTTGTAAATTCTACAAATTTCCTTTGCCTATCAGTTTCTTCCCAGATTTAATCAGTGATTTACAGATATTTAGTAAAGAAACATGTGTATAGCACAAAATTCTAAAGGAGTTATGAGGGTATTCTGTGCAAAGTAACTATGCCTTTACTCTTTCCCTGGGCCACCTGGTTCCCCTTCCCAGAGGCAATTCTCATTACTGGACTGCTGTGTCCTTCTAGGGACAGTCCATGCTTATGCAAGCATGTGTATATATATAATTTTTAACATGAGTTTTAGCATATCATTGCTTTGCACTTTGCTCTTTTTGCTTAATGACATATCTTGGAGATTGTTCCATGTCAGTATTTATAGTTGCTTCATGCATAGTATTTCTTTTTTATTGTTGTTCTATTACAGTCGTCCCAATTTCCCCCCATTGCTCTCCCCTGTGCCACCCATCCCCCACTCCCACAGTCAATCCCCACCCCGTTGTCTTTGTCCATGGGTCCTTTGTACCTGTTCCTTGACTAGACTCTACTCCTTCTTTCCACCTTATCCTCTTCCTCTATCCTCTCTGGTCACCGTCAGTCTCCTCCTTGTTTCCATGTTTCTGGTTCTATTCTGCTCATTTCTTTGTTGTGTTCATAAGGTTCCTTTTATAGGTGAGGTCATATGGTTTTTGTCTTTCACCATTTGGCTTATTCCACTTAGCATAACACTCTCCAGTTCCATCCATGCTGTCACAAAAAGTAGGAGTTCCTTCTTTCTTTCTGCTGCATAGTATTCCATTGTGTAAATGTACCCCAGTTTTTTATCCACTCATTTACTGATGAGCACTTAGGCTGTTTCCAGCACTTGGCTATAGTAAATGATGCTGCTGTGAACATTGGGGTGCATAGGTTCTTTTGAATTGGTGCTTCACGATATTTAGAGTATCCTGGATCAAAAGGCAGTTCCAGTTTTAGTTCTTTTGAGGAAATTCCATACTGTTTTCCACAGTGGCTGCACCAGTCTGCATTCTCACCAACAGTGCACTAGGGTTCCCTTTCCTCTACAACCTTGCCAGCACTTATTGTTTGTTGATTTGTTAATGATGACCATTCTGACTGGTATGAAGTGGTATTTCATTGTGGTTTTAATTTACATCTTTCTGATGGCTAGTGATATTGAGCATCCTTTCATATGCCTATAGGCCCTCTGTATGTCCTCCTTGGAGAAGCATCTGTTCAAGTCCTTTGCCCATTTTTTAATTGGATGGTTTCTCTTCCTGGTGTTGAGTTGTGTGAGTTCTTTATATATTTCGGAGATCAAATCAAAATTCAAGAAGAGGGAAACTCCCAAATGCTTTTAATGAGGCCAGTATTATCCTAATTCCATAACCAGGTAAAGACACAGAAAAGAAACAACTACAGAACAATATTGTTGATGAATATAGGGGCTAAAATCCTTGACAAAATATTGGCAAACTGGATCGAGCAATGCATTGAAAAGATCGTACGCCATGACCAAGTGGGATTCATCCCAGAGATGCGAGGGTTGTACAATATTTGCAAATCAATAAATGCAATAAACCACATAAACAAAAGGAAAGACAAATATCACATGATCATATCAATCAGAAAAAGCATTTGATAAGGTATAGCAGCCATTCATGATAAAAACACTCAGCAAAGTGGACTAGAGGGAGCATTCCTCAACATAATAAAGGCCATGTACAAGAAACTTGTAGCCAACAACATACTCAATGGGCAAAAATTAGAAGATTTCCCCCGAAGTTCAGGAACAAGACAAAGTTGTCTGCTTTTACCACTTTAATTCGGCATAGTATTGGAAGTTCTAGCTACAGTGATCAGACAAGGAAAAGAAATAAAAGGCATTCAGATTGGAAAGGAGGAAGTAAAATTGTCATTATTTGCAGATGACATGATAGTGAACATAGAAAACTCTACTCCACCAAAAAACTACTTGACTTAATAAACGAATTTGGCAAAACAGTGGGATACAAAGTCAATATTCAGAAATTGAAGGCATTTTTGTATACCAACAATGAAGTATCAGAAAGAGAAACTAGGGGAAAAAGTCCCATTTACTATAGCAACAAGAAAAATAAAGTACTTAGTAATAAACTTAACCAAGGAGGTAAAACACCCATACTCAGAAAACTATAGAACACTGAAGAAAGAAATTAGGGAAGATACAAATAAATGAAAGCATACACTGTGTTCATGGATTAGAAGAATTAACATCATTAAAATATCCATACTACCCAAAGCAATCTATAGATTCAACACAATTCCCATTAAAATACCAATGGCATATTTTACAGATTTAGAACAAATATTTCAAAATTTATATGGAACCAAAAATGACCCTAAACAGCTGTAGCAATCTTGAGAAATAAGAACAAAGTAGGAGGGATCACAGTACCTGACATCAAACTATACTAGAAGGCCACTGAAATCAAAACAGTGTGGTACTGGCATAAGAACAGACATATACATCAGTGGAACAGAATAGAGAGCCCAGAAATAAACCCATATCTCTATAGTCAATTGACATTTGACAATGGGGACCGGAGCATAAAATGGAGTTAAAATAGCCTCTTCAACAAATGGTGTTGAGAGAGTTGGAATGGTACATGCAAAAAAATGAAACTAGATATACCACCAATTTACACCATACACCAGAATAAACTCAAAATGGATAAAAGACTTAAACATAAGCTGTGATACCATAAAAGTCCTAGAGGAAAACATAGGCATTTATAATATTTTTTTATATGGACATACCATTGTTTGTTTAACCACTCTCCTATTAATAAACATGAGGTTATTTTCCACCTTTTGATATTACAATGTTACCAGAAATGTTTTTCTACATATATTGTATTGCAAGTGTGTTAGCATATTTGTAGAATGAATTCCTAGAAAAAAGATTGCTGGTTCAGAGAATTTATACATTGAAAATTGTGATAAATATTGCTAAATTGCACCCCCTAGAAAAAAAAAGTTCTAATACACGATCCTAACCACAATAGAAGAGAACATGATGCATTTTAGAAAAGCTGTACATAAGAGATGAAAATGCGGGAAGGTACAAAGATCAGACTGTAGCTTAGCGTGTCTCAGTTTAGATTATTACAGCTGACGTTAATGTGTAGAGCTTACCGGGTTCTGTTTTGGACTCTTAGATTCATTAGCTCTGCTGTTGTTAGGTGATTTTATTTAAAGGGACTTTAAATTGGTACTGTGCTTACCAGTTAAAGTAGCTGTTAGCAAACAACACGCATTGATTGAGTCTTACCACGTGCCACGAATAGCGATGAAGTACTTCCAATGCTATGTAATGTAATCCTATGAGGTAGGTATTATTATCTTCATTTTTTTTGATAAGGAAATTGAAATTCAGGTGAAATAATTTGTCCAAGATATGCCATGGAATTAAAGAAGGCCTCTAACTCTTTCTACTATGCCATCCTGGCTTGCATGATTTGAAAGATTAAGAATACTCAGTCAACTGAAACATTTTCCTAAGAAAGAAGGTTATGAGTCCAATGGTATTGTAGCAGGAAAGTTGTCCAAACATACGTGCTTTAAGCTTGTCGGCCGACATAGAAACCACCTGGTAGTCAAAGGACATTTTCTGGTGTAAAACATCTCAACAGCGTCGCTGTTTTTCCTCATATAGTGGGGTCTTTGAGACAGACCTGTCGGCACATCAATGGCCCTGCTCAAGGAAGGACGGATTTTAATCTCAGCATCGTTTTAGGAGTTGGCAATTTAAAGAAAGGGAACATAAGGGGGTGGAAACAAGTTTCATTTTCACATTAGGATACATAGCTGAGCTGAGATACTATCAGTGACCAAGATGTGAATCCTGTGGTTACTGCTGTGATGAAATCCTGTAGAAAGAGGAGTTTCACTTCCAGACACAGATTGACCACCAACAGAACCGTGCGATCGTTTGTTGTTTTTTCCCTACCAAGGAAAACTGGCCGTGGAACTTTTGTAGGAAGCCAGGGATGGCAATTTGTATTTTCTGTTAGTATGTGCTCAAAATATTGTGGTGCTGGGCTTTGAGAGTACCTTTTTAATGGAGTATTTTGTGTACTGTGTATGGATAAGTGGCTTCAATAGAATTAATTAACTTAGTTCAACAATTATTTATAGTACTTTGACAAAATGAAAATATCTCCATGATAAGTGAGCTGAAAGATACATGAAATAGACATTCTTGTTTTTCTATCCTGTATGCAAAGGTATGTTTAGTCTAATTGTACAGATAAAAACACATACACATAAATGCTACAAGATATTCCTTCAACGAATATTTGTTCTGAATTATTATGTGAAAGGTACTGAGCCAGGTTCTCAGAATACTAGGTTAAAAGGAAAAGAGCTATGGGTCCCTGCCCTCCTCATTCATAGTATAGATGGGAAGGAGGGAACTGAACAATGACACCAAGTGAGCATTACAGGAATAACTGCTAAAGGTATTTAGAGAGGTTATGTTAGCCTGGGTTGGTGGCAGAAAGCTTTAAATAGAGGGTGAATATGAAAGTCAAAGTGCACATGACCAAATATTTTTATTATCTTCTGGCAGAAGAATTTTCTAGTAGAATGGGGTATGAAATCATAAGTGCTGCTGACCAAATATTTTTATCTTCCCTTTTTATGGGCACATGGAGTATTATACTTACCCACCTTCTTTGAGGTTAGGCCTGGCTATATAACTTATTTTGTCAAAAGCAAGCAAAATCGTATGTGTCATTTCTTGCTGGAAGCTTGGAGAGCCACATGCATTTAAACACATCTTGTCCCACTGGTGTGCTGATCCTCATGGACACACATGTGGAGAGGGAGCCTCTGTCAATCATGGACCCAAAGGATCATGATGAGCGGGGCCCAGTCGCTTTTACAAGGTATACGTCATTGTGATTTCAGCCCATTGAGATTTTAGAATTGTGGGTTTCTGTAACCCATCCTGACTCATGAGTGAACCTTCCACTTATTTAAATTTTTGATAAATATGTATTGAGGAATCCTAAGCACAATTCTTAGTTGCTAGGAAAAAATCTTAGAAAAACACAGTAAGTTTCTTCTTTAGAGCTAATATTCTAGTTATGGGAGGTTAGGAGATGAAGCTGGACACAGATAAACAAGTAAACAAATACAAACATAATTAATAAGATTTTCTATTGTGACAATCTTATTCTTGGGGAGGTAGAGAGTACCATATTTATAGGGAATATTGTAATTTTTTTAATTTAATATTTTCCCCCCATTACCATTTAGTCCCCTTCTACCTCCTTCCTCCAGCAATCACCACACTGTTGTCCATGTGTATGAGTCCTCAGGGGAGTCGAGAAAGACCTCTCTGTGAAGGTGATAATAGTAGATAAAATTTGAAGGATGAGAAAGACAACCACGTGAAAACTCGGCAGAGAGTGTTTCTGAAAGAGGAAACAGCAAAAACTCTGAAGTGAGGAAAGAGCTTGGCTCATGTGAAGAACAAGAGAAGACTAGTGTGGTTTGAATAAGGTATTTATCGGGAGGTCAGTGTTGTACCAGTTGAGATCAGAGACCCCAATGCTGTAGGCTGCAGTAAAAAGTTTGAATTTTATTATTAGGTAAAATGGGAAGTCATTGTAATATTTTGAACAGGAGAGTAATATGCTGTTATTTATGTTTTAAAATGATCAAAATGATGATTGCCAGATGAAAGGGGGCTGGGTGGCTGGATGAAAAGGTGAAGGGATTAAGAAGTACAAGCTGGTAGTTACAAAATAGTCATGAGGATGTAAATTGCAGCATAGGAAATATAGTCACTAATATTCTAATTATTATGTGTTGGTACATTCAGGGATGTCCTGGAGGGTCCTTGTACTATCCCTGTTTTTTTGAACTCTTTTTTTCTTCTTGCTGTTCTGATTGAATGCTTAATTCTTCCTTATGTTCCAAATCATTGATTTGAATCCTGGCTTCATCCCCTGCACTGCTGGTTTCCTGTAGATTTTTCCTTATTTCACTTAGTGTAACCTTCATTTCTTCCTGGGTCTTTTTTACTTTTTTGCTGTACTCAGTGAGTGAGTTCTTTGAGCATCCTGATCTCATTGGTTTGAACTCTGCCACCTGATAGGTTGGTTATCTTTGTTTTGTTTAGTTCTTTTTCTGGAGTTTTGTTCTGTCCTTTCATTTCGGCCATATTTCTTTGTCTCCTCATATTAGCAGCCTTCCTGTGTTTGATTCTGTGTATTAAGTAGAGCTGCTTTGACCCTGTGTCTTAGTAGTGTGGCCTATTGTAGAAAAGGCACCCGTCTGGATGAATGTGGCTTCTTTAAATCTTTCATTGTCAGACTTCCGTACAGCTCGATTTTCTGACAGTTCTGGGTTTTATTTGTTTTGAGGTCTAGTTTTAATTCTTTCTGTGGTTCCACAAGGAGGCAAAGCATGTTTACTATGCCTCCAACTTGACCGGAAGTTCTGAGATTTAAATATTTAATACAACTGGAGCATTGGAAAGGAAGTTCACTCAGTGCAGGAGTCTGTCCTGTGACTGCCCTGATAGGCATCCATCCAGCCTCTGCTGCAAGGTGAGGGCAGATTGCGAAGGCCCTTATGTCTTAGTTGGCTTTGGGAATTCATTATTTAGGCCATGAGAGGCCAGGGTGGATTTTAGAGTTAGGAGGTGGGGGACTTCATGAAAGCAGTATTTTAAGCAGCTTCACAAGGAGGGAGAATTTAGGAGAACTGGAGCAGAGAGACCGTTGTGAGGCCTGGTGGGAGGCCAGTGGGACACAGGGGCCAACAAGGGTGGCAGCACTGGGATTGTAGAGGGAGGCAGGCAACATGGCAGATGACATTAAAATCCGTAAGAGAACACATTTGAGACTGCCGATATCTGGGACGAAGAGATAGGAAGGGGTGAAGGTAAAATGTAATTATATATTTCTAAGCCTAGAGAAGTTGTGAACAGAGCAGGAGAAGTAAGAAATAAGGAACTTGAGGATAATTTTCTTATACATGATTTTTGAGCCAGTGAGACTAGATGAATTTATAGAAAGAAAGTATATATAGAGAAGAGCAGAGCATAGAGGACAAGTGGAAAAGACAGAGAAGAGCAGGGGAATAAGGAGCAGGGTTTCAAGAACGAAGTGCCTCCTGAGGTCACATGCAACAAGGAGAGAATATTAGGCTGGTGTTGAAGATCACTAATGGCATATCTGCTTAGTTTATGAAGTGCTTTCACAAGGTTTCACTTTCTTTACAAGTTTTATGTCCTTTCAGTAATTCTCTTAGGTAGGGAGAGGATAGGCCTTCTCACACTTGAAAAATAGACTTGCTCACGGTCACACGGCCATTTCCATAGAGGAACCCAGAGCAGCAGCAGCAACACCAGCAGCAATAGCACCTAGGAACTTGTCGGAAATGCAAACTCTCTGGCCCCATTACAGATCTACCAAATCAGACACGCTGGGAGTGAAGCCCAGCAATCTGTGTTTTAACAAGCTTTCCAGGTAATTCTGGATGCACACTAAATTTGGGAACCACGAGTTTCCATATAACAAGCATGTAGGGGAAGGAAGACAGGTGCCAGAGGGTTAAGGAGTGAATGGGAAATAAGAAAGGGAGGCAGGCAGCTGGAGTGGTCACTTTCCCATTTAGGTCTAACCTCATTTCCTGAGGTTGTGGTTGGAGAGTGCTCATTCAGGACCTTTGAATTCTGCTTTTTCCAGTACTGTCTTGACTTCCACTTGATCATAAATTGCTTTGTTAATACATTGGACCAGTGCTATTGTATTTGTGGGAGTTTGTACTCTTCAATTTGAAAAAAAATTTTATTAGTGAAAGAAGGGACATCATTTTCTAAAACAACATTCTCATAGTATTGCACATGATGATCAACAAACACCCTATGGTTTTTAAATAAAGACTCATGAACTTATTTGTACATCTAGAAACTACAATATTCAGACATGACCCTGCCATGACTATTTAGGAGAAACATGAAAAACAACAGAACAGCCTGAAGCAGTAAAAGCCCAGCCACGGAGAGCAGCTGGTCTTGGAGATATTTGGTGGTCCTAAGAGTCTTTGGAGAAAAACTGAGAAGTAGGACTGACCAGAGTTGACTGAAGAGAAATGACTGTTAATTTGGCACAGGTTAATGAATTAACATGGTGCTAGTTCAAGGAGAAGAATTAAGAAAACTTGCATCTTTTCCTTGATCTTCTGCTCAGAAGAGAATGAACATCTTTAACATGAATGCTTTTTCTCTGTGCCACTGTTTATCAGTAAGACTTTCTTTTGCTCCAGTGTCAAATTGGGTAGTCTACTTTTTGACTTGGATGACTAACCATTGATCCATTCAATCCCAAGTCCTTGACCTTCATCTTCCCTTCTTGGCATCAATTTGATTTCTAATCTTCTTGGCCCCACACTCTAGCTATGATGCTTCCTGCTTCTTTAGGGTCTAAGTTATCTAATTTTCTCTCTCTCCTTATGAATATGATTCTTCATCATTTAGGCTGAAAGTCTGTTGGTGTTTTGTACGGCTAAAGGAAGTAAACATGTTCTGAAGGTACCACTTCTGCTTAAGTTGTTTTGTCTCCTCTTTTGGTGAGATGTGTCTTCACAGTTCAAAAGGTTAGTCAGGAGAGAAGCAATCACATTTCCTAATCCTTGAATAACTTCTGCCTGAGAGAATTTTTGATTGACTAACTATGAAAAAAAAAAAACACGCTCAAAAGATGCTTTTGGCAATCTTCAATAGGACAGATGGAAACATGCCTGGCAGGGTTCGATGTTCTAGGATGAAGTTTCCATCATCTTTTGTCTAGTCACAGAAGGTACTTTGGAGTAAGAAAAGTAAAACTGATTTTGATGTGGGCTCATTTGGCTAGATATACGCTAGTCAGACATATCATTTTTTTGGCCTGGGTACCTAGTGTTTTCTGTAGTAAATGGAAATCTCAGTGCACATTTGATGAAGAAAATATAATAGTTGCAACAATGAAAAGAAAACATTAAAATAAGAAATTAAAATCCACACGTGTGACTTTAAGTATCTATGTGTGTAGATAAAAATGTGTTTTGGGGCCAGACCAGAGGCACAACTTAAGGAAAAATCTAGGTTATATGAACCAAACAACCATGCTTTAGGCAGATTTACTGAGTTTAGGGGATGAGCAGAGGTGTTCTGCAGTTTGTATTTTTGATGTGTGTTGTTAGTTAATTAAATGCATGCCGTCTTCCTGTGAAGTGAATCAGTGTTTCTCATTTCATGTGTGAGGAAACAAGGGCAGAGAGGATAAATGACTTGCCATTTTGCCAACCAGTAGCATCACCCCAGCCATATTGCTAGGATTTCTATTGGGGTTTCAAAGGATGATTTTAATTTCAAATTTAGTCTGGGTTCATGCAAGGCCACTTAGGTGAAATTTCCACATATCTGAAGTCACTCATTTGGTCCTGCCTGGGAGGTAGATAATGGTCAGCAAGGGTCTACTGGGAAGGTGTGGGGGTTTTAAGTGCTTTTCATGGTGAGTTAAATTAACACTCGTCTCACTTTCTTAGTACAAACTTGCCAACCCTGAGTGCCACTTATGTTCTATATAGAACAAAAAGCGAGCTTGCTGGAAAATGAATTAATTCAATAATTGGTGGCAAAGTTGCCAGACCAGCAGCCTGTTGTGATTTGTAGCAATAGAACAGAAATATACCTGAGGAATGATTTTCATGGTTTTTGTTTTTTTTTTGATACTGTAATAATTAGCAATAAGGGAAAGGAGCCAATGAAAGCAAACATTACGGATTCAATTTTTCTCTTGCCTGATTGAAGCTCTCTGTGTGGTGTGACCTCCACACAAGATAAAACACTCAGGGGTGTGTTGGTGGAAGAGATTATTATAGGAGAAGTAACTGTGCTTTGAAAGCCTGAAAAGTCCACATAAATTAGGGAGGACAATGTGTCTTCTTAAGCAAACTGTGCAGAGAGGGTACAGAAACCTTAGGGTCTGCTGATGGAAATGGGATTTAGGAAGTATCCAGGATTTTGAATGGTACAATGTCAACTGTGGGCAGAAATGATGGGGTGGCAAGGAAGGAGGATAATGAAA
The DNA here is from genome assembly GCA_004026765.1 of Micronycteris hirsuta. Lineage (NCBI taxonomy): Eukaryota > Metazoa > Chordata > Mammalia > Chiroptera > Phyllostomidae > Micronycteris > Micronycteris hirsuta. The sequence continues at coordinate 62,071 of PVJI01006288.1, read as the reverse complement.
ATCCAGGGTTAGGTTGGAGAGAAGCATGCTGGGAAGATGGAAACACTTAGACTAGTGGGCAGTGGAAGATTCCAGCCGTGTGCTTCATTCCACAATCTGTAAGTACAGAGATTATCACTCTTGCATTTTGCCAATGGGAAAGGGAACTCATTAATTAGAGGAAAAGAGGATCTTAACAGTATTGGGACATTTTGAATTTCAATGGAGAAGTTGTCAGAGTGTTTCAGAATGAGTCAGAAGGAGCCAAATACTTAGGGGTGCATGGTTTTTGAATGTATGAATCATAGGGGAAATTTTATGTGCTAAAGATATAATTGAGTAAGTAGGCTTCCCTGTTTTTTTCCTTTTTTTTTCTATTTCAATTTGATTTATTAACATCAGCAGAACTCAAATATGACGTTATCATACTTAGGAAACTGTATTTTAAAGATCTGAAACGCAAATAATATTGTAGATGGATTTTAATATGGTAATTTCTTATAGTAACCTTTCTTAAGTAAACCTTGATAAAAACATCAGCCAGTGTTGAATGACTGGATGGAGATCATCATGTCAAGTAAAGATAAATAGTAAGTAAGTAAAGATAAATTCATAATTTAAAGTCTTACTTTAAAGATAAAATACTGAAAGATTGTTATGCTCTTTCTTCCTCTAAACTCTTTCCTAGTGGTCAATTTCATGGGTATAATCCAGAGTATGGAAAAATTCAATGTACAAAGATATTGGTTGAGGTATTGTTTATAATTGCGAAATAGAAAAACATTTTGAAAAATAAGAAATATAATGTCCAAATACGTTATAATAACACCCATTTGATAGAGCATACTATTTATGTTCTATTACACTTGAAGACTGTATAATGAATATGAAAAGATATATAAACTTATGGTACACTGAAAGATTAGGATGATAATAACTAGCATTTATTTAGCACCTTTTAGGTAGTATCTCTGTTTTAAGTCCTTTAAATGTTTTATCTGATTTAATGGTCACAACACTCTTAAGGGTTAGGTATTATCATCACCCCCCATTTGGCAAATGAAGGAACTTGGACAGAAAGAGGAAAAGTAGTTTTCCAGGGATACACAGCTAGGAAGAAATAGCCATCTGGCCCCAAAGACAGAATATAAAATTGTATCTATTTTATGATTAAACCCATTTCATTTATAAAGCACGTATGAGGAGAGAGTATGTTAATTTCAAAAAGCGAAAACATATATAATCATATTTATGCAAGGCTATTATCTTCTCTGATCTTCTACTTCACTCACCACCTAAACAAACATGATCTTACTAGGGCTGAAAGTACCGAACAGACTATATGGCTCCTTTTGGGCACATACGCAGTTGTGTTTCTGGCGCTGAGTGGGTCATCTTGAGTGGCTATTAACTACATCTGTTTTCTCTCCTGTGAACACCTCATACACAACTGGAGACCAGAGAGGTGACTGGTATTGGCATGAATAGAGCCGAATACAACCCTCTAAGTTGGTACAATCCTTGGAGGACTTTGTGGAACCTAAAGTTCAGACGCACATGAGACTATCTTGTAATAATATTATTACATGACACTTGATTTCTGTGTACAGTTCACGCATTATTTTCATCATTCTCTCATTTAATCTTCACAAAATTACCTTGATTTTGCAGGTAAAAATGAGGTTCAAAGATCACTCAAATTGCAAAACCTAAATCCAAACCCTATTATTCTATTCTTTTATGCAAATGTGTGATCACACTATGTATTTGTATACCTACCTATCTGTCTATCGGTCACTATCTGTCATCATCTATCTAGTTTTCCTGGATCTTTCTTTCCTCACTTCATACTAGATCATATACATCTTGCCTAACTCGATATAAATCTGACTTGTCCTTATAGTAGTCACACGATAATCTGCACCATATAGGTGCACCTAAGTGTGTTCAAATATTCTATTCTCGTGGAGATGTAGGTTTTTCAAGTTGTCGCCATCACAAACACAATGGCAGTAAACATCCTTATATGTATGTCCTCATGTGCTGGTACTTTAATTTTTACAGGGTTGATTCCCAGAAGTAAAATTGCTGAGTAAAAGAATATGTGCCTTTAAAATTTTAATATATTGTGTCAGATTCCTCTTCCAAACGCTGGGTCAAACACTTTCCCACTGATGAAGTCTTATGTGCCTGCCTGTCTGCACCCTTACCAGCACTGGGATTGTCACTTCAGTCTCTTACAGGAGGAACCCTGGTGTTCTAACTTTAAATATATGCCTCTGTCTTTTAATTAAGGTGTTTCAAACAACAGACATGTTGAACAGATTTTTAAAAAAATAGTTATTTTTAGGAGATGATTCACAATTTAATAAGCTTGGGTTCTGTTAAGAGGCTGCTTTTGGCTTCAGCCACTGCTTTGTATACATACAACATATCAATAAATAATAACCATTATGGTTGGACATTAGAGTTGTCAGTGTAGTAAGTTATGAACAAATCTCCTCATTAGCAGTACTATTATTCTGGTGTTTGCAGCAATCCAGTAGTCACAGCTAAGTTGAAACAAGAGCCATTATGTATGTAACACATTTTTAGCTCATTTACTCTGAACTCCCTTTGCATACAAGAGCACTTGGCCCACATCATGTAGTGTAATGTCAGAGCAAGATGCAAATTGGAGTGAAGAGGAATAGGACCTCTTTGACGTGAGAGTGTATCATCATGTACTCGGATGCTTACGGCTTTAGAACTGAAGTAATAATTGTCTCTGAGTGGATTCAGATTTTATTCCCGCTGAGTGAGCCACATTATTTTCTTGCTGTTGAAATGGAAGGGCTATTGTCCTAACATATTTATTTATGTGTCTGTTTTTGCTGATTAGTCAAAATTTAGACTTAATTTCCCTTTTAAAAAGTTTTGATCGCTATCTCACGAGCTGAGGTTGGGGAGTTAATTAAATTGAGTGCCAAAGTGAGCAGCCTTTAGCTTGCCTGGTGTGAATCCTCTCTGTATTATTATTATTATTATTATTATTATTATTATTATTATTTAATAATGACACTTTGATTTTATTCTGGGGAACCTCTCTCCCCAGTTCCTCCAGTCCATGGGGATGAGGCTCTTAGGCAGCACCAGATCTAATGTATGATGTTGCCTTGGCATGTGGTTGGTTCAGGGAAGGGCAAATAATCTAGGTCAGGACAATGAGACTAATTTCTGAGACATTTGTTAAAATGAGGAAGAGACCATCTCTCTCTGCAGGGCTTGCTAGCTCTAGCCTGAGGTGAGCCTGAGCTACCAAGTTCCCGTGAGGACAGATTCCCACGAGAAGGAAGCCAACCCAGAGGTTTGCAGAACCAACAGTGGATGGAAACTAAGTCCTGGTGATATCCTTTGAGCCCCTGGTTCAGGATTCATGGATTTCATCATCTTGTAAGACAGTAATTTCCCTACTTCTCCTTAATTTTGACGTCACCCATTTTTAGTTGAACAGCTTTTTAAATTTATATTTATTTTTTACTTGCGTCCAAATGGATCCTAACTGATTTGGTTTTTAAATTCTTTTTATTTTTCTAATAGATTATTTGTATGATTTTTTTCAATGGCTTCACTCTTTCACTACATAACCAAGGTTATTTTATAGCTATTTCTAATGCAAAGTATTAATAGGTTAAAAAAGAAACAGCAGCTGAGAGATAAGCTTCTCTTTGGCAGTTCCACAAATATAAAAAAAAAAAAATCAATCACTCTTGCTTTTCTAGTGAGTTTGTTTAGTATGATTTTAGGTCAAATGTTGACATCTGTGTTTCCTTCCTCCTTGGTCAAATTTAACAACCTTATGAGATTTTAAAAATGTTTTCAGTTCTTCAGATAATAACATACAAAAATTTACTACCCCAGCACACTAAATATTGCCCTGGGGCAGAGAATACAGCGAAAGCTACTGATAGTACTAAGGGAAGCCAGGTTCCTTCTTTGGGAAACCATTCATGTGAATCACAAATGATTTCTTAGTTTGCCTTTCATTGTGTCTTATTTGAGGCTCCTAAAGCAGACTTTGGAAATAAATACTTTTTCCTCTGAGCTGAGATAAATCATATGCTAACTGTATTGTAAGAGTCAACAGGAACGTCGAATTGTTTTAGAAATAAAGTATAAAGATATGTGGGGAGGATAGCATATTTTCCCCCAAACAGGGCAAGGGGAAGGCAAGTCATCCTTTGCTTAAATAAACCCTACTCAGAAAAATATTTCTTTTCAACTAAAGAGGCCACAAAAGAGAACAAAACAAACATTTCTCCAAGAGTCTCAGAGAGGCCCGACATGGGGGAGACTGGGAGTCACCTGAAGCAGGGACAGAAAGGAAGAACAGCACCGTGAAAGAACAGTCTTTCCTGAGCTGGAACACTGCCGTACCTCGGGGAGCAGACGTTCTCACAAATACCATCGCTATAAACTCTGTACTTAAACCAGGTGCCATGCAAGGCAAAAGTAAAGACTGAAAACTGCCTGGAATTAGTAATAAGGGAACTTTACATGAGGAAATGACATTCCAAAGCACAGGATACAAGGAGAGCGTGAGTACACAGCCTATGACGGACAGTGTAAGGAGAGACCTAGACAGGAGCTTTAGTGTAGAGACCATTCCATTAGCCCTGCCTGGTTGACTTTTCACCAATTCTTTAATGAAGAGAGTTGACGTGAAGGAAAAATATTTGTAGAGTGAGTACAACTAGCCATTAGTTTTCTTGTCATCCAAGGTCAGATAAATTTTATATTTTCCTTTGAATGAGTTTTGCTTATGTTAAATGTACAGACCACCGATTACCATTCTTATTCCATAGAAAGGCATCCATCATTGTAGTTAATCAATGAGTTTCCATGAAATCTTTAGTCTGGTACACCTCTCCTAAGTGGTACGGTTAAGAGCCAGATGCCCAGCATGGGTGAACAAGAGTGTGCCCAGGTGGAATGATGCTCTTATTGGGGGTGATTTCTGTGTGTTCGTGCTACCTGAGCCCGCTTTCCAAGCAGCGTACCTAAGGAGGTCCTAGGCTGCAGGCCATACATCGTATTTCCAAAGCCAAAGACCTAAGCATATACAATGCCAACCCTGAGGATGCTCTTTTCAACTAGCTGTAGTGATTGGTGCAAGAAAGTCTCCCCAGTGGTACTTCATCTCCTCTATTCATCTGCCTCTCTTCTTTTTTATGCCTTCAATATTTTTTATTGTGGTAAAATACACATGAAATTTACCATCTTAACCATTTCTAAGTGTTCTATTCAGTGGTATTAAACTCATTCTTAGTGTTGTGCCATTATTACCACTATCTCCACATCTTTTCATCTTGTAAAACTGAAACTCCATGCTCATTAAACATTCCCCCCTCCCTCCAGCCCCTGGCAACTACCATTCCACTTTATGTCCCTATGAATTTTTGTCTGACTGTTTTCCTGAAAACATTCTATCTGGTCAGGGAGACTGGTGGGAAGACGGTCAAAATACAGAGCTATAGAAAACGCAAGGGAGGATGGGACTTGTACTTTGTCAAGCTTTCAACACAGCTAGTTGTATGACCTTGCACAAGTTTCTTAACCACACTGGCCTCAGTTTCCTCATTTGTAAAATGGGATAATAACAATACTCACCACTATGATTTTTATGAGGAAGTGAATTAATACATGTAAAATATGCAGAGCAGTACCTGGCACATACTAAACACTAAATAAATTTGAATGATGGGGATTATGATCTCTCATTAAGATAATGGACCTTGGTTAATTAGCTAATTCAAGCAGAAAATGAAGTTATACCTGACATGATTCCACCAGGTTGCGTGGGTTTGGAAATGCAGCCGGGAGGATGGTTCAGACATTCGAATGTCCTGTTTATTCTTTCCTGTTTACATCCACGTATTTACATTGGATAGCCTTGCAGTGTTATTTTCTGTTGAAAGCACCCTATGATGATATGAAAGACACAGATAAACCAATGCTTTTCAGGTGGAAGAAAACCATGTGTCTGTCACTGAGGTTAATGCTCATGTTAGTGACCATACATTTTTCTGGAAAATTTTGGCTATTACCAGAGACAGTGTTTGAGGAGCTAACATAAAATTGCTATTAGAGAAATTGATGTTTTTTTTTTTTTTACATAACAACCTTGCTGCTTACAACTTGAGCCTTCAGGAGTTTAAGAGATGATATGGCTTGAGATTAAAAGGCCAAACTGAGCACCTGCTTACACATGTTCCTCTCATGCTTTGCAGATAATGACTAGAGCATTTTAAATTCTGCTTCTACCTCGATGCTGCTATTTGTTTCTATGACACTCGTTCTGGGAATGGCACTGAGCACATTCAACCATTGCGAGTGATGGATTAGATAGTAATTGATGTGTGTTACAAAACTTACATTTGGGCTTTCCACCAACTGAGAGTCTGTTTGATTTGATCTGGCAAAAGGAATTTCAAAGCATGAAGTTTTTAAATTATAGTGATTTGTAGAAAAGTGCCTCTTAAGATGACTATTAGCTGGTAGCAAGTTGAGTTGCCACCAAGAGTATGCTTTCGTTGTCCTGATTTTTCCAAATGGCAAACCCACTAGGGTACTGTTCATCACCACGGCTTCCCGGGGCTCACTCTTCCTTTTGTCGGTGTGCTGCCTGCAGATAGGATTGCTGATGCTGAGACTGTGCTTCACTGTTCTGCGGTTTCTTTTGGGTTACTGGGTAATACTTGTTGGATCATTAAAAACTGGAAATAAAGTACTTTGGTGATAAAGTTAAACTATTTTAAATCTTCAGAAATGTATGTGAACAATATTTTTTCAATTCAAAGTAGATCGTTTTTGCCCAACAACAGTGGCCATGCCTTAAACTTTGTTTTCTATTTCCGACATTCCTCTCTTTCTGTCATGTTAACTCCCTAGAGAACAACCTACCAGCACCAAATGCCTTCCTCCTCTCCTGGCTTCTCCTTCCCTAGCAAAACTTACAGAAATCGGTTACCTTTTATTTTTGTTTGTGGGTTTTGCCATATTATAATTAAGTCTTTGTTTATGTTTTACCTATTCTGAGTTTGTATTTTAGGCTTTTTGGTTTGTAAACCCACAGAATGTACAACACCAAGAGTGAACCCTAAGGTAAACTATGGACTTTGGCGGATAATGATGTGTCAGTGCAGGTCCATGAATTGTACAAAAAATGTACCACTCTAGTAGGGATGTTGATAGTGCGGGATGCTATAAAAGTGTGAAGACAAGGAGTGTATGGGAAATCTCTGTACCTTCTCAATTTTGCTTTGAACCTAAATCTGCTCTAAAAATTGTCTTTAAAAAACCTAGCTACCGTAGTCACTATCACCACTCCACTGTATGATCAGAGGCTCTGATACTGTCGTCAATATTCATAAAAATCCAAACCTCCTCATTTTATAGATGAGGCTCCTGAGGAAAAAAGGATTGAAGCTTAATGGCCAGAGCTCCACTGGTGGTCAGCAGCAGAGCTGGGACCCTGAATGCTGGTCTGTAAATGAGTAGCTTCCTGGTTTCTCCAGTCTGCACTGTTGCCTCTGGCAAAGAGTGCTTCAAAAGATAGATTGAATAGAGTTTTAAATAAACTGTTCTTAAGACCCTTCAGGGAAAAGATCAAATAAGTATGCTAATTCAGACCTCTTTTTTTCTCCGTGAGTGTACATAGCTATATGATCAAATAGTGCACTTTCCGTGTGTGTCTCTGTCGGGTCTGCCTCACAGTGTCTGTACCTGGTTGGGGCAGAATTCAGGAAATGTCAACAGCAATAAATCGGCATTCTCCAAATAAACTAATATCTTTGAAAAATAGAATTGATGATGGTGCAGCGTGGCCACTATGCCCATTCAAATGTAACTTGCAAGCAAATTTGCCATTGCAAGGAGAATGCTAAATTTGTGTCATTACTCTTAAAATTAGTAAATCGAGAATGTTTGCATTAAAAATAGAATTGATGATACTAGCCTTCAATAAGTTCTTTTGGTAGAAGGTTTGCTGAATGGGTGAGCGGCTGGAACTAGTAGCCCCGTTTAGCTTTTTTAGTGGTTGGGCTGCCTACTTACACTTGCAAACAAGATAGGCGAGAGGCAAGCGAAAACCATCTGGGCAATATGTCTTCTTAACTTAAGATTGGTTTTTGTTTTGTAATTCTAACCTCTAGTTTTTCCTTTATTTGAGCCTTCAGCAAAGGTATGTGAATTGGTCTGCATCTGCCCTTGTTTGGAGTCTATATCCATACAACAAAGAAAATTAATGTAGCAAAAAGTATTTCCCACTGCTTAAGGTTCTCGTTTTGTTTTTTTTTAAGAACAGAAAACCTCTATTGTTATAATCACCGATCATTTGGGAACCATCGTGTGAATTATACCAATGGTAATTCCTTTAGAAAGATAAAATTTTTAGGTTTTTGCCAATTGAAATATTCAGTGTAAAAACAGATTTCTCCAAATTTAGCAAATTGTTGGTTCATTTACTAACCATGTTTGTTTCACGTATTTGCATTTGTCAGACAAACACTGAGAATATATATTTTAATTTTATTGCAAAACTACCATTTCCAGGCATACCGTGAAATTATAATTTATGTTCCTGAGATTTTAGTAGTTTTAGAATGATCGTTTCAATTTAGCCTTGAGTACCTTATACCGTTATGCTAGGAACACTTCCAGTTTAAACATATATAATTTATTTTTAACAGATTTTGCTGGGAGTACACAAATGAAATGTAACAGTCATTATAGAGATTGTCTGAGTTCTTTCACTAACCCTGAATCCATGTCCTCTGTTTCCCTTATTCTGTGTGTGACTTTTGGCTGGATTTCTGTTCTCTGCTTTGAAGCAAATTGCAGGTTGAAGGAGGTCCCCAGCATGAAGTCCCTTTTCGAGGATAGTCCTGGCAAATGGCATTTGTGTATTATTCAAATATTCTGTATATTTTAGGTAGTTCTTCCTGAAAAATCATATTTTCAAATTGACCCTTCCTCCATTTCTAACCCCTTTCCACGTGAAATCCTTCTTTGCCTCAAAACCGCCAAACATCCTTGATCTTGAAAGCTTTCCTCTTTGGAAGATGACAGCTTTATTTTTTGAAGTTATTTTACCTTTATTCAGAAAAAGTCATTCAAAACTCAACTTCTAATTAGAGCCCTCATTCTCTCTCAAGCAGAACAGATCAAACAAGCTTAGTTGGAGATTCTACATGTCACAAGTCCATGAGTTTTCAGCATGAATTACACAGATTCGAGCATATGAATTTAAATAATGTAAAAACATTGTATGATAGGCTCTGTATTGAATATATACGTAGCAAGTCTGAGCCTTCATATTTACATTGGGTCTGTGTTACCTTTGCACACCAAGTCTTTGTGGCTTATTATGTATTGTCAAGATCATTACACATGGCATACAAAATATTTTTCTTTTTTCTTCTTTTGATACGTAGAAGAATGTTTGAGGAGGGTCTCACTGTATATAGCTGTTTGTTGCTTGGAAAGATTTTTATGCCATTTGCAACTGGAATTATATAGAGCAATTATCAAGAGTGTAACAGATTTTTGGATTCAGCAAATAGGCGGGGCTCAGAAATTAAGTTTTCATCAGTAGTGAATAAATCTTTCTACAGGATTAAGGGAGCAGAGCAAGCTTCTGCAGATTTGCATGCACTGCGTTCTGCGCTTTCATAAGATGCCATAAGGAGTTGTACAACTTCCCTGGCAGAAACTAAAAAATAAAGTCGGCATTCTGGGAGTGTTATGGGTTGTTAGGTGACTTTGCTTCAGGCTAGCAAATAAAAATGGCACATGTCATTAGCCTTATGGAGAGAGGGTTTTAAACATCTTTCTTCAGAATTATGTCCTCTTTTGATTTATTCAGCGGTCCCTTTTGTTTGTCTCATATTTCTGAAAGAGGCCTGTGACATGGTGCCCATGGGATCATCTCTCTTCTACCTTGACATGTTGAATTCTGTGTAAGCCACACATTTTTCTTTGATATTGAACACTTTTCAAGCATTGGATTAATTTGCTGTTAAAACAAAACAAAACAGTCTTCCTAAGAGAGCAAAACAATTAAATATGGCTATATATCTTTGCAAATTAGAAGGCTACAGATCATATTTGAAAAGCTAATAATATTTAGCAACAGATGAGATGCCTGGCTTCGTGGATGGTGTTTTGATGGTGCTTCCAGCTTCCGTTCATGCCCATACCCTCTATTATCTTTGATACTCAGTCTTCAGAAGAGAAAGATGAAGTGCAGCATCATAGGGAGGCACAGGGGTAATAAGAAGGTGGAAGTGACTTCAGTGGATAAAGATCCGCCAAGTACTGGCCCTCAGGCTCTCATTACAGAGAGGTTGGAGGGGCACAATAAAAAGATCAAATTCAGCAGAGATAAACGGCACGCCTCATCTCAGCTGATCGATAACCAGCTTCTGAGAGTAACCGCTGTCAGCTGAGCTATATCAGTCTCTCCCCGAGACTTCACTGAGGAGGGAAGATCACATCCCTTCTGAGACTGGAGGCCTTTAAAGGAAGCAAAACTACAGAGATACAGGCATGTTGCAATGATTTCTCTGTAGCATTGTGAAGGTCTGCTTTGTTGATGGACATAGAATAATTTCACCTTTGCAAGCAACATGAATTTAAAAAAAAGAAAAAAGTGAAATTATACCATTTTAACCACATTGTTCACAACTACCCTATAAACACTATAATTTTAAGGGAAATTTATATAAAGAGGAATATTATTTTTGATACAATACTGAACTTGCTGGTTACTAAAGCGAATACTTTAGAACAGTCTGAGCAAGTTCTGACTAGAACAAAGTCTTAGTGATGACTTCCAGTCAAGCGTAGCTACATATTTCACTTAGACATTTCTAGAAAGAAAATGAGAAGAAACTTTTAAGAGGCCTTAAACCATATCTCGCCACCCATTCCTTCAAGTATAATTTTAGATAAGTGTAATGTACAGAAAATAAGCATCCAAATAGACTCATTCGATTATATGACTTTTCTGTCTAGGAATTATGGAAACAGGATGCTTTATTTGGTCTTGGATATAATATTACTGAAAGTTTTTGCTAAGGTTAATAAAAAGGAAATTCAATAGATACATTAAAACGTCTGAAACAGTCTCATGAGCTAGAACACTGAGCTCATTGCACTTAGAGCTGGGAAGTCAGAATTCTGACGCCACTCAGCAGTGAGTGTGTGTGTGTGTGCGCGTGTGTGTGCATGCCAGTTTGTGTGTGTGAAGTCAGAGGTTGCTCTAGGAAAAGAAATTTCTTTGGCTTAATATTTGAGAGCATGCTGTTTCAGAACAACACCTTTCAGTTGGCATTTAAACTCTTCTATTAATACAAGTTAGTATAAGAATGACAATTTTCTTTTCTGGTGACTAATTACTATCGTTCTCATCCATATTTAACCATTGAGAAGCAAGAGAAGCCTATTAGGTTATCTCAAAAATTGTTTAAAAGTCTGTGGTAATTTGAATCAAACTTTAATCAGAGGAAACATGGAAAACCTGTCTGGCTAGAAAGCTTCTTTTCTCCTCCGATCCCCCTCCCTTTGTAAAGTTCTGATTTGTGAGCCAGGGCAAGTTTAATTATAATAAGTTAATGTCAGTTAATTAGGTAATGTTCATATAATGCTTTGAAGATGAAAAGTGTTTCAGAAATGCTCAGTGCTATCATTACGAATATCAGCAAAGGGGAAAAATTAAGCCCAATGAATAGTTCTAGAAACTGCAGAATCTGAACATGGAATGCTTGGTGCCATGTGACTCCAGTTCTACCATCTTGTCGCTTCCTGATGGAAGATGAAGCAGACTTTTGTCTTCCTTGTTTTGGTGTGCAGAGCTCTCTACCTCCTTCCCTGTCTTAAGCTGTCACTGCTCAAAGAGGTGAGCAAGTCAGTCTCAGGCTACGTGCTTCCCTCAAGGGAGATACCTGCGAACGTATGCCCACATGTGTGTGTATTCACACACACAGAGCTCGCTCATTCTTCAGTGTGAGCCCCTGCTCATGTTTATTCCTCAACTCAGAGATGTCCCGTAGGCTCCCGCTCTTCTTATTTTCTTTAACCTTTCTTGTTCCATCTTTTGGAAGAAAACAACAGAAAATTAACAAGAACAAAGAGAACCACTGTTCTTTGGATCTAAGAAAGTGAACCTGCCAAGTAAAAAGTAGCATCTCTTCCTTGCAAACACAGGGAATTCTCTTAGTTGTAACTAAATGCAAACTTTGGAGGCCTACGCTTCTACCCTTTAGGTATGCCTGGCCAGCCCACACAACCTGCAAAACAGAGAGCATTTATAGGCCATGTTATATCTGGATGGCACTTCACATAACTTTTTATTAGCTAAGCTGAGGAAAGCAGGTCAATGTAATTTCTGATGTACAGAGGAGGAAAGCTGGCCAGGGCCAAAGCTAAATCCAGATGACTTCCACCAAACTGTCCTCCAAATAGAAGTTACATTACTTGCAGATCTAATTATGAAGAAGTTTATAATGAACAATAGGTTAGAATTCAGGATATTGGAATAAAATAAATCAGCATATGGTGGAAGAGAGACTAATGATTAGAAACAGCATTCAGGGCCATCTCATGCTGGACTTCTACCAAAGAAGTGTAGATAAGGTTTGGGTGAGTGAAGGTCACAAAGTCATTTAGAAAACTCTCACCTCATGATTGCTCACTTTTTGTTTAGCACATCAATTCCTTGCTCATTTTCCTTCACATAAATTGTTTAGGTGGAAGTAATACCAAGGAAATGGCATGGAACTGCCCTAAAATTGAGTTAAATTGTGCCCAAAAGTCCAAATTGGTTTCTTACTGTTTGGTGGAGTAATTTGTGCATCTCACCTAAGGCCTAATGAACACTTTGGCGCTTGGAAATAGACACATTCAGATCATGTTAATCAAACATAATTAACTTTCAAGGAAGGAGGCTAGAGGAGCAGGCCAAAACAAATATGCTGAAATAGAACAGAGATGAATACAAAGTCCTGCAGTTAAAAAAAATCAGCTTGCACATACATAGAATAACTATGTGGTTTATTAAAACAAAGCAAGACACAGCAGCAACCACTGAACTTGAAAGACTTTAGTTGACTAAAAGCTTCATAGGCATGCAGTGAGGTGACCTGAGTGAGACAGTGGTAAAGCCTCAGCTTCATGAGCCAAGTGTCCTGCTCCAAAGCTGGAGGAGGGCTGCTCTGGCCTCGCGAGAACACATCCCAAGGGCTGAGTTCTCCTGGGCTTTGAATTTTGAGAACGCTTCAGTGTCTTAGGAGGAATGGTTGATGTGGGAGGGATTTAGCCCAGAAAAGTAAAGGTTCAGAGGTAGGATGCCATTTTAAGTTTTAAAAATTGTTTTAAATGTTAAAAAGCCTAACATCTGAAGGAGAGATTAGGCCTGGAATGACTGTGGTCAAGGAATGTCTTGCAGCATTTCAAGGCCGGACAGGTTCCCACGGGATCTGGGCTGACGGAAAAAAATTTGCGGAGCTGTCAGGATGTCGGACACACCTTTATTCACAGGTGGAGGGATCCACGCAGGCAGCAAGCCGAGTGTCACACTGCGGGAAGTCCCAAGTCCCCTGTATACTAAAATCACACAAAGCCCGCAGGGTGCCAAGACACTGCACAACACAGCATGATTTGGAGCATGTCTCAAGGCTACGCGAACACTGCTTATCCGGCCTGCAAGGGAGCCTGACTGACTCCATTTCCCCTACAAAGAAGGTCCAGTAATGGTCTGCATTTTAAAGTCCTGCATACACGGGTCCAGACCTTCTCCCTCATGCTAGCCTGCACTGCTCCCTTCCCAGAATTCTTTGCCATGTGTACTGTGTTGCCTCACTGTTCCCCAGTGCACCTTCCTAATCACTTCAAGGGTTTCCCTTCACCTTGAGGCTGTCCCTTCTGGTTTTCTGTTCAGCTGAATCCTTGCAAGTGTTGCCCAGAGGTTCTCTACCTTGGTTGCCTATTAGAAATGCCTAGAGAGCTTTTAAAAGTCCTATGCCAGGGTTCCATTGCCAGAGGTTCTCATTTAATTGATTTGGGGTTGGGCCCAGGCATCAGTATTATTTTAAAGATTTCCAGGTGATTTTAATAAAAACCTGGTGTTAAGGACCACCAATTTAGTCCCAGCTGAACTCCAGTGAGGCATTACTTGAGTTCACTCTGTTCTGACCCCCTGCTGGGGCACTCGCTTATAATTATTATAATATTTGATTTAATTCATTTAACAGGAAAGAACCACCTGCTTTATATTGTTAATTATCTTTCACAGTGCATACATTTTATCCCTTTAGTGAAATCCTAAATCTCCTGGATATGTTTTATGTTCCATATTTCTTTCTCTCTGAAACACAGTACAATGCTTTACACATAGAAATGTGCATATGGAAGTTTTTCTTCAAATTATTATAGAAAATCAATAAATATTTATAACTTAATTGGAAAATAAAATACGAATTTTGATTGTTGACACTAAATTTATGAAAATCATTCTATTCGGAAATGTATGTAAAAAAAAAAGAGTGGACCACGAATGTTTATCTAACCTATTGTATGAGAAAACAAGTTAAGGAACTAGAAGAGTGTGTTGGCTACATTTATTTTTGCAGTGAGGTATCATGGAGGTTAACTGTGGTGGTTCACCAGTGGTACCACCTGAACGAAACAGAAGTGACTGGGTTTGGATGACCCTAGGAGTGGCTTAGCATGCCTTCACTACAGGTAGCTAGGTCATGAGGCTGCAACAGCGTGCAAGGCTAATAATTTCTGGCTAGTGAGACTATCTTTGCTTTCTTTATTATCTGAGGGAGGGTGGCTTTTTGAGTCATTGGACTGAATTTAGCCCTACAGGTGGATTTGTGCAAGCCAGAACAAAAACTACATGCCAAGAAACTGATGGAGTAGCTAAACTGTTAATAAATTCCAGTGCCACCTAATAATAATACTTTGTATTTATATAGCGCCTTTCTTGGAGGAGCTCAAAGCACTTTATAGGCTCTGAAAGTTAATCAAGTTGGGAATTTTTCAATCATTGTGGGAGTGCAATGTAGGGCTACAAACCCCCAAGCTGTAAAGCTTACTTTCCTTATTTACACATGTGGACCCTGTTAGTGAGGGGACTTCAAAAAGTCCGAGGCTCTTTGGCTTCAGTGACATTGTAACATGAAGTGAACTGAAATTCATTTCTGGCCAGCTGGTGTAAAGATCTTAACAATGTTTAAAATATTTTAACAAATGAAAACATTTCAAAAAATCAGCTGCAGCTGTCTGGCAATTCTTTGTCTCCATGACAATTGCTGAAATATAATGATCCCTGTGTTTGTGTTTCTAGTTATTATAGGAATAATGTGAGGGGGAAGAGTACATTTTACTGTAAGTTTATTGAAATTTTTTTAGTTTCTTTTTAATATGTATAATCTCTGAGCAATAAAAAGGACTGGGAAGGTAGAGGTTTCCACAGTATAGTTAAGAGTAAGAGGCTAAAAATAAGTATCTTGTGACAAAAGTGTTAAGTGGTACCTTGATTATTTTCATGGCAATTAGGATATCATTTCATGGAGGAGCCCTTACAGTAAGTGCTTTCAAACACAAATAAGAAATGCACCCTGTGACGGAATTTTGGAATTTGGTTAATAATGAAAATCTTGCAGACAATCCAGGCCATCAAAGATTGATGTATAAACATCATCTTCAAATCTGTGACCTGTGGGCTATTGTGGTCCTTGCTTTGGAACTCCTGTATTAGCACTTGGACTTGCAAGACTTACTCGTTTACTGTGGAGCTGGATTCTGTCTAGGCAACTACTTTCTTTTCCTGGGGTCCTTGGAGACTTGAAATGTGTTACATGTAGCAGAGTTTTATGTATCTTCTAAAGAGGTATATGGAGTTGACTTTGAGCATCTGCCATATTGTAGTTAGAGTGGGTCTTACAAAATTAGAATATAATCTCTTCATTCAAAGAGACTGTAATTCCAAGCACAGTGCAATGAAAATTACTCGGCTCAGTGGTGTGTGTTGATTTATTTTCTTAATACAGGTTTTCCCAAAGTGAGATGAGTAGCATTGTGATGTACAGTCAGGATGATTTAGAGTGGGGCTGGACCCTCCATTTCATAAAACTAAATCACATAGAAAGGTATTCGTTTATCAATTCTCTTTCCATTTTTCTGACTATATAAAGGAGACTAGCTTAGTGGGGTACTGGTGTGTCTTTAACACAACTACTTTTTATTATCTTTTATTTTTAAAGTATATTTTATTGATTATGCTATTATAGTTGTCCCAATGTTTTCTCCCCTTTATCTCCCCTCCACTGTGTACCTCCGCCACCCTCCAGCATTCCCCCTTTCCCCTTAGTTCATGTCCATGGGTTGTACATATAGGTTCTCTGGCTTTTCTATTTCCTATACTATTCTTAACCTCCCCCTGTCTATTTTATGTCTACCAATTATGCTTCTTATTCCTCTAAGTTTCCCTCCTATTCACTCCTCCCCTCCCCACATTGATAACCCTCAATGTGATTGCCATTTCTGTGATTCTGTTCCTGTTATAGTTGTTTGCTTAGTTTCTGGTTTTGTTTTTTAGGTTCAGTGGTTGATAGTTATGACTTTGTCATCATTTTATTATTCATAGTTTTGATCTTCTTTTATTTCTTAGATAAGTCCCTTTAACATTTCATATTATAAGATCTTGGTGATGATGAACTCCTTTAACTTGACCTTATCTGGGAAGCACTTTATCTGCCCTACCATTCTAAATGATAGCTTTGCTGGATAGAGTAATCTTGGCCCTTGCCTTTCATGACTTTGAATACTTCTTTCCAGCCCCTTCTTGCCTATTAGATTTCTTTTGAGAAATCAGCTGACAGTCTTATGGGAACTCCTTTGTAGGTAACTGTCTCCTTTTCTCTTGTTGCTTTTAAGATTCTCTCCTTATCTTTAAACTTGGGTAATGTAATTATGGTGTGCCTTGGTGTGTTCCTCCTTGGGTTCAATTTGTTTGGGACTCTTCTGAGCTTCCTGGACTTCCTGACAGTCTATTTCCTTCACCAGATTGGGGAAGTTTTCCTTCATTATGTTTTTGAATAAGTTTTCAATTTCTTGCTCTTCCTCTTCCGGCAGCCCTGTGATTTGGATGTTGGAGTATTTAAAGTTGTCCCAGAGGTTCCTAAGCCTCTCCTCATTTTTTAAATTCTTGTTTCCTCATTCTGTTCCATTTGGATGTTTATTTCTTCCTTTTGTTCTAAATCGTTGATTTGAGTCCCGGTTTCCTTCCCTTCACTGTTGGTTCCCTGTATATTTTGCTTTATTTCACTGTGTAGCCTTCATTTTATCCTTCGTTTTGTGACCAAGCTCAATCAATTCTGTGAGCATCCTGATTAGCAGTGTTTTGAACTCTGTATCAAATAGGTTGTCTATCTCATAGTTGCTTAGATCTTTTTCTGGACTTTTGATCTGTCCCTTCATTTGGGTCATATTTCTTTGTCTCAGCGCACTTGTTATATTGTAAGGGGGCGGAGCCCTAGGTATTCCCCAGTGCTGGGCAACACTCTCCGCTGCATGTGGTGCTGTCTGTTGGGGAGGGGTCAGAGAGGGAACAATGCTGCTCGCTCACTCTGCTTTAGCCCCACTTTCCAGTGAACTCTCCTGTAAGACTGGGAGTTTCTCCCGCCTTTGCAACCCCCACAGGATTTTACAGCTAGATGTTTTGAGTCCTTAGTTTCCAGATCAGCCAACCCCCCCCCTTGCCTACGTGGTCTGCCACCTTGCTGCAGGTCCCCTATGCCTGGCAGCCCATCTCCACCCCTCCTACCGGTTTAGATGACTGTTTCTTTAACTCCTTGGTTGTTGGAGTTCCACGCAGTTTGCTTTTCTGGGAGTTCTGGTTGTTTATTGTTTTTAAATTGGTAATTATCCTTCTTTTGGTTGTGTGAGGAAACAAAGTGTTTCTACCTATGCCTCCATCTTACAACTACTTTTTAAACAAAAACAAATCTTAGTCTTTGACTGGCAATAGCATATAAAGGAACTTTAATACAACTGTGTTTACTATGACATTGTTTAGATTTTGTGTAAATGACAGTGGTTTTCCATTTTTACTAAAAGGTCTCTTTTAAAATACCTCATTTTAGTTTGCTTTGCCTTATTGCACTTCCCAGATATTGCATTTTTTGCAACTTGAAGATTTGTGGCAACCTTGCATCGAGCAAGTTTATCAGTGCTACTTTCTCAATAGACTCAGATGACAGTATTTTTAGCAATAGGGTAATATTTAATTAAGGTATATACGTTGGTTTTTTAAAGATATAATGCTATTTCACACTTACCAGACTACATACAGTGTAAACATAACTTTTATAAGCACTGGGAAACCAAAAAATTTGTGTTCTTTGATGTATTTTGATATTTGCTTTATTGTGGTGGTCTGGATTCAAACCTGCAATATCTCCAAGGTATACCTATAAATACAAGGAGAAAACAATAAAGATATTTAAAGGAAAATATTAAATAAACAATAGCACAGATTGTGCGTGTTTGTTACAGAAATTGGTGGGAAAAGCTTTTCATTTGTGCATTTAGAAGAATACTCTGTATTTACCGTTCTTGGAAGAATTAGGAAAAGAGTTGCTCTGTTTTCTGTGATTCAGACAAGAAATCCCAGTTAACAAAAGGTTTGAAGTCAAGTCAAACTTGTTAGTTTCATGACATCTGCTTTGCGAGCATCGTCATGTCAGGAAAAGGAAGCAACGCGTAGAGAAGGGATGGGAGATAGAGACGGAGGCAGGGAGGAAGAAAAAGTGAAAAAGGAGTCCCGCGAGATTAGAGGAGGGAAATGGAGAACAATGTAAAAACACATTGTGAATTAATGTGTTTTTTATAAAATACTCGGTGTTAACAAACTTATTTTTAAGTATGTTGCAATACAAATCATTTAAATTCTGATAATGTTGCTCATAGGGACTCCATGGTTTCAGATCATGGACTCAAATTCTGATACCCTCAATTAGCTTTGTGACCTTGGGGAAGTCTTGGAATTTTCCTTTAAAATGCAATTATAGTACCTGCCTTACAGGATTGCTGGAAGGATTAAATGAGCTGGTTCTTAGGGGAAAATAGGAATTCTGTTACAACACCACTGGCAAGTGCATTGTACAACTGGGATCACCAAACCTAAAAACAAGACACAATAAAGGTCTCTAAAAAACCAACCAATGGTCTGAAGGAGCCCGGGTTTCTCCCACCTTGTCCTCTGCAGCCCTCTGCATGTGTTGAGAATGCTCTCTCTGTGGTTTTAGAACAGGCAGCCCGCTGCTCCCGCTGTGTGCTCATCACCCCAGGCTCTGGAATCTGCTCTGGCCGCCATCCGGGGGTTGACGGTGGGCTTCTGCCGCGCTGGCGTAGGCTCGGTATGACAATTGCCACGTTACGTAGGTGAACATAAAAGTGAGTAAGAGGATTAATTCTTCCCTGGGCCAAATTGTGGCATAGGAGAATTTTATTTCAAACTTTCTTTTTGCCTTATTTTCTTCCTCCATGGGACAACTGTTTTTCAGGTACACAGGATCCTTATCTTATATCTCCTCCCTGTTATCACTAAACCTTCACCCTCACGTCAGACCCACTCTTAAGAAAGCAGCTATTTAGACTTGGTGTGAAATCAAGTTAACAGTATTACCTTTCCCAGGTGTGCTTGCAATTTGAGGTTTTTATTGCAAGCTGTGGAACTCTGCCCTGTTAAAGGGATTACAGACAATTCAGAATTTTCTGGAAAGGGCCCATGAGGGCAGGGTCTTATAGGCGGAGTCCTGGAAGAGAGCCATGTCCCCAGGCTTCATGGGCTGACTCTGGGTCTTATAGTCCTCAAGGCCAATGCTTCCCAGGGCGGTCCTCATTTCAAGTATTCTGTTCTGTGTATCAAACACTTTCTTGGTTTGCTGGGTTTGGTTTAGGAAATGTAATTATGTTTGGTGTACAGTAGGCACTTAATTCTTATTTTAATGAATATGTTGGATGGCAATTATACAGGCAACATACTCAAGTGCTTCTATCTGTTGGTTCTAAGTTGACCCCCTACCCCTTTTGGGTAGCTGCAGCTCCTGATCCTGCCTAGGCCTCCGTGGTTAGGGCGTTGCAGCCAGCTGAGCATATTCACAGTAGGCTCAACTCCAGGGGGTAATTCTATTATCTGTCCATCTACCTACTTATGTATCCATCCAACCATTTAATAATCTGTTACAAAGAAAATAGAAGAGGGAGAGTGGAAGGCTTTCAGGCATTTTCTTGGGACAGTTCAAGATTTTGGATAGCTTGTCTTACCTTGCTCCTTCAGGAGGCCAGGCTTAATAACTTTCAGGACCAAGTGTAAAACCCTGCCTCTTTCAACAGTGCTGATGGTGGAAGGGCCTCTTGAGATTTGCTGTTGCAGGCTGCTAGCATTTCATTTTGATGTTATTGCTGCTGTTCTGGGTTTTAAATATTTTAATAAAATTTTTTATTGCGTTTGCGGATTGGCTTTTAGCAAAGACTGCAGTTTAGAAAATTCTAATAAACAAATGGGAGATGCGTATAAAGAGAACTAAAACCGAAACCTAGTTAACTCACACTTACAAAGTATTTCATAAAACAATAGAATCTGATGTTGTTTCAAAGGCAAAGTGCATGACTACGTTGGTACCAGAGAAATAGGTTATGCCTCTCTTTCTGAGCCATTACAGCCACAGAAATCTGCAAATTCTTAGTTGGTTTGGTATTCTCTTGTTTCCTTCTTTGGAGATAATTGGTATTGCTGCGGTGGGGTCCCTGTTTCAGCGGACAGCCTGGTTCCACGAAGAACAGAAATGAGGAGAAGGTGACGACTTAGCTAGAAAACCTAGCCTTCTGTCACTTTTCCCTCCCTTATCCACAGACCTCTCTGTTTACAAATTTGTGAATAGGCCTAAATATCTCAACCTATGTAGAAAACATTCCCAGTGAGCAATACAGTTTATTCTGTGAACCACACTCCTTCCTCCCACTTCTGGTTTTGATGCCTTGGGCTGTTCCATAAAAAATGAACTTATGCCATCTGCTAGGTGTTCACGCAGTGCTTTCAAAATGCATTCTCTTTTTGCTGTGGCTGTGCCAGGAGCATTGTAGAATTGTGTGGGCTTCTCTCTTCCTATGCTCTTAAACATCAAAAGATAAAATGGAACATAATTATGAAATGCAGTGGAGCTGGTCATTTCCCTGCTTGCTCTCAGACTGCTTCCTTGACCTCCTCAGGTTCTGCTCTGCGTAGTCAGGGCCAACCAAAAGAGGAAGGAGAAGGCAGTCGGAAGGTGGAGGGAACCAGGGGAGTTTGGGTATTCCATCCTCTTTGATGTCTCAGGCAGCCACCCCAGCAGTGTTTCTGGCTCCCCAAGGGCCCCTCCTTTTGTGGTCCCAGCTTCCCCCAGGCAGGCTTGCCTAGAGCATCTGTCTTGAGGATGCCCCTGCCCATTTTTATAGTAAAACAAAAATAAAATAAAAACAAAAAAAAACATTGTTCTCTGACTATATGTGTATGCATGTGTGTGCATGTATATTAGATATCTTGCTGCAAAAGAATACTAACCCAGTACTGAGTGGTTTAAAACAATAAACATTTGTCAGCTCATAGTTTCTTTGGGTCAGGAATTTGGGAGGAGTTTAGTTGGATGGTTCTACTTTGGGGTCTTTTCTGAGGTTGCAGTCAGGACATTGGCTGGGGCTTCAGTCTTCGCCAGGCTGGGCAAGAGCTGGAGGATCAGCTTCCGGGGTGGCTCATTCAGCTGGTTGTTGGCTGGAGGCCCCAGTTGTAAGCTTCTTCACAGGGCTGTGTGAGTGCCCTCACAGGTGGCAGCTGGGTTCCCTCAGGGTGGGTGATACCTGAGTGTTAGGAAAAAGTTACACCATGGCTTATGTCCTAATTTCGGAAGCCACCCAGTCTCACTGTCACTTCTACCACATTCTTTTAGTTGGAAGTGTCACTAAGTACTTAGGAGAAGGGAAACTGGGCTTTTCTTTTTGAAAGAGGTAGCATCAAAGAACATTTTAAAACTACCACAGTGGATAACCCTTTGGTATGCTAACTCTTGCTCAAGTTGTTCAAGACTTAATACATTCTAGAGCTCCTTTCTCTGACCTATTGACTTTAGAGAGGGCATAACAGGGACATTTCAATCTCTGTTTGATTTTTAATACCCTCCCCTGTCTGCGATGCACACACTAGCACGTACACACACATACACACATGCAGTCACCCTTGCTAGCACTGGGTCTGGTCCGTATCTGGTGAGTCACCTGACCACAGTTGCAAGCAAAGCTCTCCCACAGGGCCTTCCCCACCCCCTCTCCCAGTCAGGCCTGGGTGTCTCCAGTTTCTGACTTTTATGTTGAATACTTCATCCTGGTAATCCTATTCTTTGTCCCGAGTTTGGCCTTGAAGAAAAGCAGAGCAAGAATTGGAATGACATTTGTGAGAAGGAGGAAATCTTTTCCTTCCGCCTGTGTATTCAGGAGTTGTGATATCCCCTATATCCTAGCAACAGTTTTGGAGGTGAGGCAATGCTTTGTGAGAATCAAAGCAAGTCTGACTGTAGCAGCATGGGTATTGAAAAGGCCTTTGAAAGATGAAAAAACTGCCAATTATATGTCTTTGAATTGGATTCCATCCAAGCCCTCCCTGAAGGAATCCCATTTGCTCGGTGTCTGAGGAGGGACAGGAAGGGAGGGAAGAAGCCTGGAACAAGGCGCGGACTGCCCAAGCACTAGAAGCAATTCCTTTTGTGAAATAGTGATGTCTGTTTCCCAGGTTAGGTCAGTGAAATGAGACAGGTGGATAAACCAATGATTGCTGCACTTCATTCAGGACGTCAGGAGTTAAAGGCTTGTAAATCACCTGTGAAATATGCCATTAATCACTCATAGAAAGGAATAAGAAAGTTTCTCTGTGTAGGTCAAATATGCAAAGGAAATTGCCCTAAGGAGGAGGCTCTTTTCCAAACTCTCTTTGTGTCTAGTACAGGGAAGATCTGCTTTTGTAAGCCCCTTGGAACAAAGACCTCATTATGTTAAGAGATATAGGAACAATGTTGCTGATTATAAAGTGGCAAGTTTTTCTGTCTTCCTAGGGACATGGGTGGAATCTTACTCCGTTTGTTATTTCACTTGGGTGTGTGTTTTATGAGGGATGTCAATTAGGGAGAGCAGTTGGTACTGTGGAGTTTTGTTATAAAGCGTCCTTTTCTGAGTAGTTACTGAGTGCGAGGCATCAAAGCAAGGCCTGTTACTTGCACGATTGTATTTAACCATTGTATCAATCCAGAGAGGTTGCTTATTATCAGCTCTATTTTTTATAGGTGAAGAATTTGGGTTTGGGGTGGGTTAGGTAGTTTACCCAGGTCACACAGCTAGCAAGTAGCCAGACCAGAACTTAAACTCAGATCTGTCCACTGACAGCGCTCCATACACTCTACTTTGCCTTATAGCTACAAATGTTGCTCGAAGTGTGGGTTACAAAAATCTTCCATTTCCCATGTGGGATCGTTTTAGGCTTTTCTGGAAAGCGGTGAAATGACCTCTTGCCCTTTCTTAGTGTCTTAATTGTGAAATGGCCGAATGGTTAATGTGGAGGTCAAATGAGATAGGCTAAACTATTTCTTAAACTAGGAAGTACAATTTAAATAAAGAGCATTGTGTTTGCCCTTCATTTAGAACCTGCTTCCAGGGTGATCAGATTAGCTAACGCACGAGTAGTGGCTTCTGGGTGTGTCCAAGGTGTTCTATTAAGGCCGAATGTTTGCAGAGTTCAGGTAACGATGGGATTTCCTCCTTGGTGCCTGTATTTCCCGATGGTGGGAGAGGAATGAGTACTAGCGCTGGCTGAAAGGGGCGCAGCAGAAAGCTGTCATTGCTTGCATGAGCTCTAAGCACTCTCACACTTCTGGAGCTGAGCTAGTGAGTAGCGAATCCCTTCTACTTTTGTGGGAGAAAAGGGTTGTCCATTTCCCAGTGTTGAAATCTAAGGCAAAATGTGTTAAAATGACAATTTAGTGCAAAAGGCAGGAATGACCCTGAGTTTCAAGTACAAAAAAGTAAAGTAATCCGGGCTCTTCTCTCGATGTAAATTCAGGTGGAAAAGAGGAGTGTACAATGAAGTAATTGAATAAATAACATGAGATATTTATAAGATGAAATTTCTCTTTGTGGAAAGAAGGTCCTGAATACAAAATGTAAAATATTTATCTTCTTGCTGTTCACCATTGTCTATTTTAAATAAGATTGTCTAGTTCATTAATAATGAAGAAGACAGCAGAACACCATCATTCTTGAGATGATTGTACAAATTTATAATAATTTATCATTTCTAGGTGCTAACTTTTATTTATTAGTTTTCTGTGCATCAATATCTGCAAAATGGAGGCTATCAAATTGTTCTTTTTTTAAAATTACTTTATTGTTGTTCAATTACAGTTGTCTGCATCCTCTTCTCTCCCTTCCCCCCATCCCCTCCAAACCCACCTTCCTCCCTTGCTTCCACCCTCCCCCTTGGTTCTGTCCACGTGTCCTTTATAGTAGTTCCTGAAAACCCTTCTCCCCATAGTCCCCTCCCCCTCCCCTCTGGCTATTGTTAGATTGTTCTTAATTTCAATGTCTCTGGTTATGTTTTTCTTGCTTTTCTCTTTTATTGTTTATGTTCCAGTTAAAGGTGAGATCATATGGTGTTTGTCCCTCACCGCCTGGTTTATTTCGCTTAGCATAATGCTCTCCAGTTCCATCCATGCTGTTGCAAAGGGTATAAGCTCCTTCTTTCTCTCTGCTGCGTAGTATTCCATTGTGTAAATGTACCATAGTTTCTTGATCCACTCATTTGCTGATGGGCACTTAGGTTGCTTCTAGCACTTAGCTATTGTAAATTGTGCTGCTATGAACATTGGGGTGCATAGGTTCCTTTGGATTGGGGTTTCAGGGCTCTTAGGATATAATCCCAGCAGTGGAATTTCCAGGTCAAAAGGCAGTTCCATTTTTAGTTTTCTGAGGAAGTTCCATACTGTTTTCCACAGTGGCTTCACCAGTCTGCATTCCCACCAACAGTGCACTAGGGTTCCCTTTTCTCCACATCCTCTCCAACACTTGTCTGTTGCTTTGTTTATCATGGCCATTCTGAGTGGTGTGAGGTGGGAATTGTTCTTATGTAATGGATTCAGGAACTCTGCAGTGCATGGAGGGGAAGGTGAGCTGAGTGAGGTGGAGCTTTCCATGAGGTAGTACTCTGAGGGAGAGATGGATGAAAGGACCTGGATTTAGGTTTATTTTCATGTTAACATGCAGAAGCCCCTAGTCCATTGTCTCCCACTACCTCATTTGTCAAAGGAGACAACTGAAGCCTAAATGAATAAACCAGTAGGTGAAGGAGCTGTGACTAAAACTCTGATATCCTGTTACTTTAAGCTCAGTTCAACCCTAGTGTGCCTCACACTGAACCACCCCAAGCACTACATTATCAGGGCATCTGCTGCCTTTCCTCTGCTTTGCCTTTCGGAAGGAACTGGGGTATGTGAGGGACGGTGCACGGAAGTCAGGACACAATGGGAGTCAGCCTTGTAAAAGATTTCAAAACTCTTTAAGCAGTTTCTCAACCCACGACATTTGCATTGGCTTCCCTCCCTGCCCACCTAATCATCATCTTATTCCGCATCAGACAACATGTGCAAATGCAGCCACAGTCTCAATTTTCCTGAAGCCACCAGCTCCTGTAAAGCCAAAGGGAAACAGAGAGGAGGGCTGAGCACTCTCAGCCCAGTTTCTTCCTGGAATTTGGCCCAAGTTTCTTCTCTTTCCTCCAGATTGCCTGTCTCTCTAGTCACCTGGGCTTATTTTCAAGGCCGATACTGATGGTAGAACACAGAACCACGTGCTCATGTGTAATTACAGGGCCAAGACGATGATGTAAGATAGCTGGATGCTCCCAGAACCAGCCAGATGGTTGTCAACAAGGTGCAAAGTGAGGCTGAGAGTGGCTCTGCCAGGAAAAAGAGAGAGGCAGGTAAATCACAGAACCAGCTGGATCCCCAATCGCATCTGAAGCACCCTCGCTTCAATTCAATGCCATATTGGTTTGTGCCTAGGTGGGACTGGCTGCTTTGGAGTCAGATCAGCAAACATGTTTCAGACATTGTGAAAGGAAAAATTAATCAAGGATAAGACCCGTTCCCCTGTCTTCCAATGATTTCATTACCTTTTCAGTATCACCAGGAGACGATGAAAATCCAGACACCTGAGCTTCACTCCAAACATTCTGAATTAGAATTTCTGGGGTAGGGTCTAGGGATCTGCTATTGAAACAAGCCTCCCAGGTTAATTTCCCTAAAGATTGAAGAAAGACAAGTGAGACAGTTTTGGTTAGCTCCTAATTAGATGTGGAGGGACACTAGAAGTGTGTCCCAGTAGGAATGAACTCTGATGGGATGGGATCCTGATACCTGGAGGGATAGAAGCTTTGACTTTGCAGCTGCTTGGGCTTTTGGGTGATTGGCTGGGCTTCTGTGGGTGCCAAGGAAGAATATCTGAAGCTACTTAAGGGAATTTTTATTAACTGAGTAACCAAATCAAGTCAAACTCTGATCAAGAACTATTTCCTAATACCTACTATGGTTATGGCACTTTGGGAATGAAGGAGTCTAAGATAAGCTCTTGACTTCCATTTAGCAGTGTATAAAAGGCTTACCTATTTAACCCAAGGGCTAAAACACAAGTTAAACTTTAGAGAGTGTCTGCCCTTGGGGAGGAAGGAGTATGGGGAACATCATCTTGTGCAGGAGGCATTTAAATGTGCAACTGAAATTCTGGAGTGACATCAGCACCATGGTGACATAATATGTCCTTCCTTCTTGTTCCTTTTTTAAAAAAACAACTAATTAGGGATCCATTCACGAATAAAAGTGCTTCCATAAAAGTTGTGGGATCCAGCACCATACACCAAGGGACCAAGGAGAAATCTTGCCCACTCGTGCATCTGGTACTAGGCAGACAGACCTCATTATGGGCTCCCAGCAGACCTGCCCCAAACCCTCCTGCATGACCTTGGGGAAATGAGCAGAGTACTGACCTGGCCAGATATCCACAGACAAGAGAGGCTTTATAGAAATCCAGCCTTCTGGAAGGGGAGATTCTAGCCCTTCACTGGAGACTCCTGAGGGGGAGGGGAAGGTGAGCTGAGTGAGATGGATGTGGGTGTTTGCTACTGGGGACACAGCTTTCTTTTTGAAGGTCCATGAAGTAAAATGAGTGCTCCTTTCCAATAGCTAAAAACAATTAACACATATTCATCTGTGGGCACCCTTCTAACAGCTGATATGTGCTAACCTTTTATCCTTCCAACAGCATGACGACTTAGGCATGATTACTCTCTCCATTTTCCAGATGAGAAAATTGAGGGACTGGAAAGTTAAGTTGACTGCCCACTGTTATGTGGCAAATAAGCAGTAGACCCAAGGATCTGAAGCTCGACGGTCCGCGTCTGGGACTTTGGTGCTGTCCCTCAGCTCAGAGAGGAATGTGCGCTGCCCACATTGCAGGGCACTGTCTTCCCTCCAGGCTTTGGCACAGAAACCCCTGCTGGTACCCCGCAGAGGGGAAGGGAGATGTCACCTTCAGGAATGCCCATGTGAAGGAGGGGATAAGCTAAGCTGAGGGGACTGGAATAAGTTGAGACTTATCCTGAGCCAACAAAGGCGGTGCAGCACTTTGGGGCATTTCTTCTCTGTCCGGAGTAGGAAGGCAGTCTGTGACCTTTCTCAGTGGATCACATGTGCGTTTCCATGGGAGCCAGTTAGCCCTCCTTTGGCTGCTGGTTTTGCTGGTGGTTCCCAGCAGCTCAGAACAAGAACAGGCATGGTCCACCTTATCCAGGATCAAGGAGTGGCAACGTGGGTTGTGTAGCTAAAAAAGGTAAAAATTTGAGGAATCCCAAGGTGCTGGCAAGAATATACAGCTGACTCTTGAACAACACAGGTTTGAACTCTGTGGGTCCACTTATATGTAGATTCGCTTTCAATAAATACCGGACTCTTCCTATCTACAGGTTTTGTATCCACGGATTCAACCAACTGCGGATCTAAACAGTATTTTTGCATTCCCAATTGCAGACTGCCAATGGTGAGTTCCAACTCCAGATCTAAAATGCTGTTTTCTATAGGCAAGTGGTTGAACTTGCAGATGCGAAGGGGTCACCGTAGAGTGAGAAGTTACACGCCTAGGGATTTTTGACTGCACAAGGGTCAGTGCTCCAAATCCCGTGTCGTTCAAGGGTCAACCATAGTTTCCATGCCTGACCTTGAGGTTGAATGTGAGAAAAGTGAAGCTGAAAGACTAGGGAGCTGGGAGACACACGGGACAGGTGTCAGGTGGAGGACCCACAGCATCAGAACGGTGAGTCTGGAAGCAGGGCTTGTGTGTGACTGAAAGAGGCCCAAGGAAACAGTTGGAGTTCATCAATGAGGAACTGAGAGATGAGGGTGTTGAAGGAATCCTGTGAATGCTGAGGTTACCAAGTATGTCCCAGTGCCAGAGGAACCTGATGTAGAGACCTCTCGGAGGTGTCCTTGCTTGGATAAAAACAGTGTGATCTGAGATGTTCTAAACTGCACAGACCTCTCACAAAGGGGGCTGTGATCCACAGGCAATTACCAAGCAATGGTGGCAGTGAGAGGCAGGAGAGGCCACCAGTTAGGTAAGGATTTACAGAAGAGGTGGTGCTTGAGCTGAGCCTGAAAAAAGGAGACTTTCTAGATGGACTGGCATAAGAGGAGGGTTTATGATTGACAGGAGCAGAAGCATCAGTGAGCATGAGACAAGCCATTGAGGGTTATTTAGAAGTGATTTCATTTTAAAACTGTTGTACTTTTTAATGATCAGTTGTGCAAATGTGTGTTAATTATTAATATAAGTTGCATTAGGGGGCTTGCTTTAATGGTATGCAGTCTTTTGACCCCCCAAACCCTTGAAAGATGGTGCATTACGGCAGCACAAACAGTGTGGTTCAAAGGAGGCCCGTTTTTGTATTATTTGGAAAATTTACTTCTGAATTTCTGAGACAGGCAAATGTATTAATATATTAACATAGGGAGGTATTTACAGATCCTTTTCTCTTTGTATATCTTTTTGCCAAGATATTCGTTATTTTTTTTTCCAGAGAGAGAAAGAAGGGAGGGAGAGGAGGAAAGGAAGGAAATGGTTTTTGAAATTTAGTGATCCAGAAAGTTACCTTTCTTGCCTGTCCTGATCTATAATTTTGGACAAACGCCTCCATCCCAGAACCTACTGGAGTACATTGCTGGCATATCTTGGGTTTGGGACATATGAAGGGACGTATGGATCAGAGATGTTTTCCTGGAATATACCTTAAAATCTTTATCAGTCTTAAGGCATTTCTATTGAATCCTTAGCTATAGTTTTATGATTTGCTAATATTTGAGGGATTTGGTGAAAACTGAGGTCTGTTTAAGGAGAGAGAGAGAGAGACTCTGAATACAACTCTCCAACTTCTTTTTCCCAGAGCTGGCCCTGGCCCTGGCCCTGCTCAGAAGCTACTTTTCCTTGAGATGCGGATGGGTGAAATAACTACCAATATTATGCTAGTTACTGGATCCAGAAAAACTGGGTCCTAGTGTTCTGTGATGTGTGGGTTAGAAAGCTGGCTTAGGGAATTTGCTTTAAAAGAGTCTTCTTTTAAAACAGAATAAAAGGCTTTAATGTTTTGGAGAGAAATGAAAAGGTGACTTTTGTGTGCTTCTTAATGCACATGTGGAGCTTTGAATGGATTTATTATAGAACTTGAGAACAGAAGATTAAGAAATTAAGGATCATGATGCTTAAAATAGACACCACTATTTTTTTTTTTTCTCACTTTAAGAAAGCAATCTGCTTGGCAGGTGAGATTTCTGAAATGATAACAGTAAAATATCCAGGAGCCTGAGATGCTATTCCTCAGCCAGTAAACATTGCCAGTGGACTTTTGATGGACTTTTAAAATTTTATCTTAGCAACATATAGATAAGCAGAAGTAGGGAAAAGAATCCTCTGATGCCCTTCTCTGTCCAGGCTGTCCGAAGTACACTAAGTTAAAAAAAAACTGATGCATTTAAAAATGTTCTTAATCTCCTACAAAATTAAATCAGTGTCCAATCATCTGCTTCCTTTTTCAGGTTATAGATTTTGGTTTTGAAATCAGTGATAGCTAGTAAGGAAAAATAATAATCCTGGATATTGTAAGCCGTATAATTTCTTTTTTTCCTCATCAGATAACTGTTTTCTTTCATTTGCTATTGATATCATTGAACCATAAACAGGGACAGGAGTTAAGCTGAGCTAGAGTTCCAGGAAGACTAGTCTGCTTAGTTGAAGAAGTATAATCATGGCCATTTGGATATTGTGTCTGAAATTAACCTTTAATGCATGCAGATCCTCTTTTCTCAGGAGGCAGTAGCGCTTACCTCTTAGAAGTCCTGTAATGCTCTGTTTGTGTGGTTCTGCCTACCATTGTGTTTATGTTCATTTCTTATCTATCATATTAATAACCTATGTTGTTTGATTGGGTAGATACTAAAATGCACTGTCCTCAAGTATATTTTTTAAGATTTGAAATTTTTTCAGTTTGAAGGTTAATTTTTTTATTTTCAGAAAGCATCTGTAAAAAGTTGTACCCTGCAATAGTGCCTTGAGGGCATGGGACATAGGTAGGTGCATTTTGAATAGGGAAGGCTGGTGGGAAGGATGTGACGTTGGGGTGCTATTGGTGGGGACAGTGGGTCCTAGGTAGAGGGCGTCTGGGAGAAGATGCCTTGCTGAGAGGCAGTAAGAAAGCATCCAAAGAGGTGTGTTTTGCACCTTTCATAATGTTCCCAGGGTAAGATAATGGCGATTTTATGAACATTGGACAACTAGAAGCTCTGGCCTGTTAGGTTTTGCAATCCGAGGCCGACATTCATTCCTGCCAACTCACAGTATAGAACCCTAAGCACTCAGCCACGTCTGCATGCTGCTCCAAAGGCTGTTCTCAGTAGAACTGTGGATAGCTGTCGTCAGGCCAGGTGAGCTATAACCTGTGAGGACATTCATCCTTTCCCAGACCAGCCAGAGGCGATTCTGTATATAGGAGGAATTTCCAAAAAGCATTCACTTCCTTCAAAACCCTCCAAAGGGCTTCAGCAGTATGTAAAATGTAAACCCAGAGGCTGATCCTGGGGGACTGTAACAATCCCAGAGCTTTCCGAGGAGGAAGGAAGCTCTGGCAACCGTTGGAGGCAGTGTGTCCCAAGGCACCTCTTCACCGCAACCCCACCCCCTTCTTCTGCTTCTCCTCTGCCATGTTTCAGAGCCCTTTACACAGTGAGCAAGGGACGCGGATACCAAGGGTTGGCAGTTATTGCTTCTGTTTTCATCCTTCAGAATTTCTAATTGGGAGTGTACAGGGTCACACAAAGTCGATGTTGGATGACATGTTCTAGGACAGACATGCCAATTAACAACACTGTGATTTGGGGCAAATAAATAATTTTTTACCAGTTTTTATAGCATAGGTAGGGTGTTCTTTGAGAACAGAAATCAAAAGCTGGTCAAAAAATGGCTCAGTTCCCTTTGAGTGGTGGACACGGGAGGAGCGATGGGAAAGGGGGTGAGAGTAAGAATGAGAGAGAGGCTGGAATCCCTGTGTATTGCTGCTGTTTCGGGGCTTGTCAGCATTTCCCTCATTAAAACCCAGGGCTGTAATGTAATGTACCTGTGAAGATTTACCCTCTGAATGGAAAGTTATCATCTTGGAATTTATTTTTCTGATGTTTTGAACTTTTTCAAAGAGGAAGGATATACCTCCCTCTCCCTCATGTTAAAATTGGAAGAGGAACATATCAATAAAAAGCTTATTTCATTTGGCTACCTTGCTGAAATAAGTCAACATAATGTGGAATTACATTAAAATTTGGAATTAAATTTTTTTCTATTTCTATACTTTCTTTTCTTTTAAAAATATTTCTTAACTTACACCCTCTTCTTTGTCTTCTGGAATGTGTATGTGGTGAGTGTAAAATATATTATTCTTTATATTGACCTCTCTTGGCCTGCTCTCTGCTAAACGAACACTCGCTCTTATTTGCAAGGCACTGTGCTTTCGGCTCAGAAAAATATTGTCCGCCCTTAATAGCAAGTTTCTTTTTTTTAGGAGAAACATTTGGTTTATTTTATTTTCCTATGGTAGATTTAATCTCCTTGAGAGTAAAAACTGGCATTATATGCATATGTGAACTTAACAGAAACAAAACACATACAAACTCATAAAAGCATGGTGACTTCCTTTGCTATCATTCATTTTCTCCCATCAACACGTCTTCCTTTAAGCATGATCGGGTGGGCTTCAGAAGGGAACCTTTGTCAAGGTTGATTGACAACAGGATGATTTCTCAAGGATGTCCACATTCTAAGACCTGGGACCTGTAACTGTGTTACCTTATGGGGCAAAAGGGAATTAAGGTTGTAGATGGAGTGAAGGTTGTCGATCAGCTGCCTTTAGGATAGGGAGATGGTCCTATTTTATATGGATGGATCCAGTGTAATCACAAGGGTCCTGAAGAGCAGAAGAAGAGGTCAGGCAGACGTCACGGGAGGGTGTGACCCTCCAGGGCTGCCTTTGCAGAGGGAGAAAGGGCACAGGCCCAGGAATAGGGGTGACCTCCTGAAGCTAGAAAAGACAATGAAATGGCCTCTAGAAAGGAACATAGCCCTCCAATACTGTGGTTGTAGCTCAGTGAGACCCATTTTGGACTTTTGACCTCTAGAAATGTAAGGTGATAAATTTGTATTGTTTTTAGCCACTATGTTTGTGGTAAGCATATCAGTGGTAGAAAACTAAAACATAAGGTGAATACAAAACAGGTCACCCTAATAGATTACTCAGTTATTTCCCTCCTTGGCTGATCAGATCCCTCGAACTGTCTGCCTGAATTTCCTGAGACTTCTTTTCTTAGTCCTTATTCATATCCTCCCCATTCAAACTCTATACAGTGGACATTTCATTTCTCCATATCTTCTATATTTTTCTCTTAAAATTTATCTGTCTGTGTCTCATTCCTTATGGCCTCTTTCTATAAATGAGAACATCTCATTATAATTCTCAAAGATATTCTTTTGAAATGGGAAAATTACGTTTTATTGTGTATGGTCTGTATCAGTCAGGATCCAATCAGGAGATAGAAACCATATAGTTATTTGAACAAGAAAAGTTGCATGTGAAGAATCGTTCACTATAGCAAGGGGATTAGAGTTTTGAGGAACTGCAAGTGATAACTAAGGAAAATTCTAAAGAATATAGAAAGAGTCTGTCTAAGGAGCATCCTCTACTGCAGGGCTTGGATAGTACACTTGCGGAAGAGCCCCTGGGGCTGAGATCTAGAACTTGCTGGAGGGCATGGGCATGACTCACTGGGTGATGGAGAGTTTGTCCTGGTGCCTTGTCAGTTGAACTTAACAGAAGCCCGCCCTCTAGGATGCTGGAGAAAGCCCTTCACAGGAGTGTATCTTGCAGGAGGCTCTCTGCTGTGAAACTGCCGGAGCGGGATGCCGGGGGAAGTGCTTGGCAGGGACTGCAGCTGGCCTCTGTGCACACAGAAGCCCGATGCTGGTGAAGTCGTCTGTGCTGCAGGAGTTTGGTGCTGGGGAAGCTGTGCGCGCTGGATGTGGAACCAGGAAGGAAGGTCCCTTCCTCCTGCAGTGTCTCTCCATTACCCTTTACTGACGAAGCTTAACATCATGCCCATGGACAGGGGAAAAACGTTTACAAGGTTCATCTCCATTCACAGAGCAGGCAATAAAGGGTGAATTTAGAGCTGAGAGGCAATAAATTGATAACTGGCAAATGGTCCCAAAGGCATACAGCATAAGACAGCAGTGTTCCAAGTATACTCTGTGTGTACTTGGGGTCCCTGAGATCCTTCCCCAGGTTTTGTGGAGTCAAAGTTATTTGCACGATGATATTAAACTATTATTTGCCTGTTTACTGTGTTGATGTAACAGGGTGCAGCCAAGAAGTGGGCCCAAATAAGGATTTGTAATGGGGTCCAGAACTCAACGTGTCCAGGGAATATTGGAAAAATGTGTATAGGATGTCTTCACCCCCACAAGTCTGAACTGTGGGGGCGGGGGATGGGGCTCCTGGAGCAGGGCCATGCAGAGCTGTTCAGTATGGCAGCAGCTTTGCAGCTAACCTCTGGCATGGTCATTTAACATATCTGTAACCTTTAACTGGTTTCATAGATATGTTAAATAGCTGTGGCCTTGCTTTGAGCCAGGGGGATGGAAGTGACTGCCACCCAGGATGTAACTGGGAGGCAACTCCCCCTGGACACTGCGCCTGCGTGAGAACTTGGAGATGATTGGCTCTGTGCCATGGCGCCACTCCTGCCCACAGTTACCATGGCAGCCCAGAAAAGCTGGAGGAATATGAAGTGCTGGCAGGTGTAGTTGATTGAAGGAGGAGTCGGAAATGGGGCTGCAGAGGAAGATTGGCTCGGGGATTTAAACCCAGGCAAAGCAGCCATAACGGGCTCCCTCTCTCTCTCACTCTGGACCATGAGGCTTTGGAGGAGTGGGGACCTCTCAGCCTGAGAGACAGACTCAGGACCACGTGGCTTTGGGTGTCTCCCTTTGCCACACAGCCTAGGAAGCAGGAGAGACTCTACCTAGAAGAGAAGGGGTGAAAGGACTCTTGCTGGTGGGCCATGAGAAGGTTCCACATGGTGTTGGATTAACTGGGGTTTTGGATTAACTGGAGATCGCGGTGGTGACACAGCGGATGGTGTCAGAACTGTGGATCTGCCTGAATCACAGACTTCTACTTCTTTTCCTACGTTACCCAGGACTGGCCAAAGGGGAGAAGGAAGGACTGTGTGTTTGTGGGTATTCTAGAGAACTCTAGTATTTTAAAGGAGACATTAAGTCATTACTCCAAGCCTGTGTAACTTGTAAATAAAAAATTCTTTTCCTTTTCACTAGTCTCTGGCATTGAGAGACGTCTTTCCATTCGCGGCGAGCATAACGAACCTGATGCGGGGTTGGGATATCGTTGGGTGTCCCCGGCCCTTGCTCTGTAACATTGAGACTCATGGTATCAAAGCAATGGCAGTTAAACTGCTGGCACCTTAACAGAAAATAAAGCAGCACCATGAAACTGTACCAATAGTCACAGTGTTCTTCACTACCACGCACAGGGTAAACAAATGATTTTTTTAAGAGTCTCATTGATAAAACAGTAGAAATTATTAATTTTGTAAAGTTTCAAACCTTAAATTTATATCATTTTAATATTGTGTATGATGAAATGAGAAGAAAGCATTAAGTGATTCTGTTATGTATTCAGATATAATGATTGTTCTGAGTAAAAGTAAATGCGCACTCATTTGAGTTGCAAGCTGAACAAACTGCTTTCTCCCCCCATAGGATGACTTTTTAAATTGAAAGAATGGCTAAAAAACTATACTTATGCAGACTTAGATATTAAAAGTGAACAAAGTGAGCTTTTTAATACAAAGAAAAACTGAGAGTTTGTTGTCAATGATAAAATTCAAGCTTTCAAGTGGAAATTAGAATTTTGGAAAATTTGGGTCTTCCCCTATGAGCTTGACAGCTTCCCAATCCTTAAAGAGTTTTATAATGAGATTGATAGCAGTAACACTAATAAGTACTTTTTAATGATATTGTATAATGAAATGTGTCAACATTTAGAAGATCTGATAACCCAGTGAATTAATATTTTCTAAATGACCAATGCACGCTGTCACATAATCATCATGGATCACAGATCCATTTAAAGTGTAAGATGGGCCAATGGATTTTAATGTAACAGAAGACAACATGGTCATTGATACGGTTTCAAATTCTGTATTACAGCTAACCTTTGAGACACTACCACATGTTGAGTTTTGGGTAGTATCAAAAAAATGTTCCCACAATTGTCTGGAAAAGCTATTGTTAAAATTATCTTTCCTTTTTCAACCACTGTGTGAGCCTGCATTTTCTCCACATACTTCAACCAACACATCAAACAGAGTGAGTGCAAACAGATATCAGAATCTAGCTGTCTTCTACTAAGTCAGAGACATTACAGGTACTTGCAAAGGTGAAAAATAATGCCACCCTTCTCATTTCTTTTTTTTTTTTTGCAAAATGTGATTATTTTTAATAGTATTTTATTTATGATAATATATCATTGTTTTTATATTAATTTCTAGGTATTTAAATAAGTCTTAATTAAAACTCTAATACAGCAAGTATTAATAGAGCTCACACAAAACTCTCTGGGGTACACAATAATTTTTAAAGATTACAAAGTGGTCCACAGCACAAAAGGGTGAGAACTGCTGATATAGGAAGTAAATGGGTAGAAGTTGCAGATTTTGGCTTACGATAAGGAAGCACTATCTGAAAGTTAGAACTACTGTCATAGTCCCACTAGTAATCAGAAAGATGAAATTTAAAATGCCAGATGCAAATAATATCTTACTTCTCAGATTGGCAAACATTTTTAAATCTAATATCATTTTTGGTGAGAGGCATGAAAGTGAGAACTCTCATTTATCATTGGTAGAAGTTGGAGTGGTATAATTATTGGTGACAGCAAATTGGCAATTTTTCGTGTAACTGAAAATGTATTCTATATTCCAGCAATTGTACTTTTTGTTATCTATTCTTAAGACTCTCTAATTCTTGTGCTCAGAGATGGAATGGGCAAAGATGTCCATTGTGAACTTTCTTTGTAATGCAAACAAACAAATAAAAGCAGTACCATCATATGATGGGATTCCATATGTCTGTTAAAGTGAATACGCTAGCTTTCTGATTGTGTGTATATATATATAGACCTTCAGAACAAAATATTGAGTGAAAATAACAAATTACGGAGTGATATGTATGGTACAGTATCATTTATGTACATTTTATTGTAAAAGCCACATCCACAAAATATGTGCGATGTTTTAGGTTGAACCACATGAAACTGAATTACTTAGGTCAAAAAACAGTTAAAGGTCAGAAAAATTATATTATTCAAACTAAATCTAGAAAAGTTTAAAAAACTGAATTGATCAATTCCTCTGGGGAAGAAGATAGGCTGACCAACGAGAGGGGCCTTCAACTTTACCTGAAATATTTACTTCATTTTATTTAAAAAAAAGATAAAATGTCGAAGTTGTAAATTCTAAATGGTTGGTACTTGGGTAAAACCTATTTTACTATTAGTAAAACCTATTTTAAAAACCTATTACTATTTTACTAATAGTAAAACCTATTTTACTATTATATCTTAACAATGTATTTTTTTAAAGCAAAAATTGTCCAAAAGAGGATTAAATCAGTCAAGAGGCTCATCTGTTCCCCTTTAGTTGGAGGGTTTAGGGTATTGTAAAGGACATTCAAGCACCCAATGTGGGGGCGTCTGGGGAACCCGCTGCCTTTACTCAGAGGAGTTAAATGTGCTTAGAGCAGCTTCAGGTCCCTTGGCAGCCTGTTGCAGTGGGGAAGAGACTTCTGGGCTATGGATTTTGTTTAGAAATCCCTTAAATCCCAGTACCTAATTAGGTTCACTGACTTCCAGTGCTGAGTGAAGGAGGATTTCTGTCTAGCAGAATCTTCACTTTGGCAGAGCAGAAAATACTGACTTCCATCCAGCCATTCTAAGAGGGTCCATTTGGATTTTTTTTTCCCACCAGCACTGTGAAAGTTAGACTGGTTAATTAAGCATGAGAAAAGTGGACTTAAAAGGTGTATACTGTAGCTAGTAGACAACATGCGACCTAATGTATAGCAAGTATCTTCTTTGAGTTATAGTCTTATTTTTTTAATTGCTTTCTAAGTAGAATTTTTAATGGGAGTTTCACAGTATTGAAAACAAATGATGCAATAAATAAGCATTTAAGTCTCTTAAGCAGATATCACTTGCAGAGCTCTGGGTGGAGAGGGGAAGGGAAGGTCTGTCCAGGACCTGAAGAAAATCCCAGTCTAACTGGATAGGCAGAACCCATACAAAAGAAATTCCTACTAAACAAACCAGAGGAAGCAATAAAATTGGGGCTTGGCAGCTGTGGCTAGAGAGAGGGGGAAGCCATTGTAGAAAGGTTGTGTGTGAAAGGAGCTCTGGAGGCGCTTGTTTGGGAACAGCTTTGCAGGGAAGATGTGCCCCACAGAGGTTTGGAAAGGGAGATGGTCCAAATCACCCGTGTGAGGGGTGACTTACTGTGGGACTGACTTGTGATTTTCTGCTGAGTCTGGAGGTTAATCCTGGAAGAATGGATCAAACTAGCAACGTAGGGTGATTCAGACCTGACTCTTGCAAATGAGTGGGGAAATATGAGGGGTGTGAAACATAGCAGATGATGGCTACATAGTTAGGGATGGTTATTGTTATTAGAATGTGTGAGGTAGTCTCCTATTTATAGCGTGCTGCCCTGAGCGCCACCTCTCCGCCACTCAAAGAACTGAATGTGACATCAGGCTGGGCTGGAAAGCCACTCATCTAGGTAAAATTACTTCGGGGATTCCAATGGGACTTCAGATTATTCACATTTCGATGACATTTTCTCATGAGAGTTGTAGGACTGCCGATGCTGCTTATAGCCAGCTGCCAGTGACAATTTAATGTGCTCCAAGGACGGCCCTGGGTACTTGGGGGGTTTATTTCTCTAGGTTATGGCCACATCAAGGTAAAATCTTTGGCACACCTCTGCCCTTTTCTCACTCTGCCCTATGTCAAATTGGCCCCAAAGAATTGCCTTTTGTAATGCTCTTCTTATTCTTAGTGAATCTCTCTCTTCTTGGTTTAGCATCTAGGTAGCTTACTTTTTCTCTAATTAATGTAGTCATTTTTTATTTTGAGTAGTACGCTTAAAAATACTACTCAAAAAATAAGTGCAGTAAAAAAATGAGAAGTTTTTAATACAATGAAGAAGGTAAGGGGCATCCTAGAATAATGCTAAAACAG
This sequence comes from Micronycteris hirsuta, assembly GCA_004026765.1. Taxonomy (NCBI): domain Eukaryota; kingdom Metazoa; phylum Chordata; class Mammalia; order Chiroptera; family Phyllostomidae; genus Micronycteris; species Micronycteris hirsuta. The sequence goes on along the minus strand of PVJI01006288.1, from coordinate 23,013 downwards.
AAATGGAATGAGAAGTGCCCTACCAACCAAGAGCAGGAGAAGTTCGAGAACAGAGATGTTCAGATGGTGGTTGGTGAGAGAGGTGAGGAGATAATAGGGAGGAGGTATTTGAGAGCCTTGAAGGAGAAGCAGGCCAAAGAGGTGAGCCCTCTGATTAGGTTTATGAGTTGGAGGTACTTCAAACTGATGGTTTTAAAATATTTTTTCAACATTTGTTTAGTGGGGAGAATAAAACCCATGTAAGATCCAAGTCATTCAGTTCTAGTCCCAAGCTAGTATACCTTTATTTAGCAGAATAAAACCCTGCAGTCGCTTGGACCCACTTCCCTGAGAGGCAGCCCAGCCACCTGCCATCTGTGGTCATTCACACTTAGCCCTGCCAATCCTCCCCACCCCCAAGTGGCTTTATTAAATTATTCCTTCCTAACACCTACAGGGCTTTTTCTGAATGGATTCCTAGTAAACACAGTATGCTCCATTTCACACTGGCCTTCGCCCTAAGCTAGCTCTGGGAGGAAGCAACAGCTTGTTCAAATGCTCAGAGCCGGGAGAGCTTGGGGGTGACCCACAGGAAGGCGAGATGTCATCTGTGAATAGATGTGGGGGAAACGGCTGCAAAGGGGGGGACCGCAGCTTAGAGAGACCTTTGAAGGCTTGTTCGGTTTCAGAGGATTGGCCTCCGTTCGCTAACTCATGGTAAGGCCCTGGAGGGTTATGAGGCAGGATTATGATTTGCATAATCAGATTTGTAGTTTTGGATTATTTTTGGTTAATAAAAGGAGATTGTAAACTTAGAGATGTATAAAAGTTATGCATTTTCATTATCGCTTTTCTTTATAAATTTCTTTATGCCTATATATTTACGTAGTTGAGATCACATTGTATATACAATTTATTTTCAGTTTTGGCAGTTAATATAACAGAATTAATGCCCCATATTATTAAAAACTCTGCAGGAACATAGTTTTTATTCATTCTACAATATTTTGTAGAAATATGTTTATTTCCTCAACCATTCCCTTACTGTTGAACATTTGGGTTATCTATTTATTATTAAGTAGTGTTATAGCTATTATATTAAGACTCATTTGGCAATGATATGATTTGGAGAAGAAGGTTGTTACACAAATAGCACATGATTGGAAATGGGAGCCAGTGACAGGAAGACGTTTCAATGATTCCAGGCCTTAACTGAGCAGCAGCAAAGAGGAGTGGAGGAAATCACACGGACTATTGTTACCTTCCCAAGCTTTGACTTCCTTAAGGCCTGCACCAGGGTTTTTTCCCTTCCCCACACCTTGTGAGCCCTTACTACGTGCTTGGTTAATGAACGAATGAATCAGCAACTGAGTGCGAGGCTGTGAGGATGCTGCTGTTGCCAAGAACCGTCGCATACTCCGTAATAAATAACATTTTTCTCATATGGTTTCCCTGAAGAAAATGTTATCCATCCTTGGCAACTATTATCCAAACAATCCCAATGCACCAATTCTTTCTGATATGTCTCACGTATTTATTTTTTAAGAAGCAGAACATCCATGAAAACAAAGAGTGGTCAGTAAGGAATTTGCTTCTTTCTTTTTCAATATTTCTTATTTACTTCTGGTCAATGGGCAAGTATTTAAACACATTTCTATAAGGTGCCCAGCCCTGTGCTCAGTGTTTTGGCAAGTAAAGTGTTTATTCTGCCTTACACACTACTTATAACTTAGCAGCGTAACGAAAACTAACAGGCAAAGGTAAAAAAATAGGATTAGAGATAGCGTTTAGTCAAGGGTGCATTTACTACCTACTGAAGTTTAGAGACAAGAATACGAGAATGAGATAGAAATATTATTAATAAACACAGTAGAAGGCAGTGAGAAGATGATGAACTAAATTGAGGTTCTGTACGTGCTGTGATTTCGTCCCATTCCGTACAATGGAGGCAGGCAACAGCAGGCCCCCGCTTGCCGTTCAGGGGCTCTGCCTTTACTGCCCCATGGTAAGCGGAGCCTCCACCCCCGGTTAATGTGGGTCACTGCTGCAGTCCCAGCTGAGATGCTGGCCTGCACACACAACCCCAGAGACAGGCAGACCTACACCTAAGTTCTGCTATAATCCACGTGAGTAATCAGTATTTGTTGGCGTGATGATCTCACTCCAGGAAATAACGCTGATGAGCCAATTGAGCTAATGAGAACATATTAGCTATTGGTTTAGTGAAAGTGATGGCAGAGTAATCTAATTCCTACTGGCTCCTCGATAACCTTCGGTTGAAAGGTAATGACATTAAGAAATGTTAAACTGAGTATCCAGTAAAGCGTACGTGGTGTGTAGTCATTACGGCCGTGCAAATAAATGGCTGTATCAAAAAGGCATGATGACTCTCCAGGGTGGAGGTTCTTCACCAGGGGCCCATGGATAGAATTCAGAAATTCTGTGGGCTTAGATTGAAAAGAGGGTACGCTTTGATTTTCCCCAAATCTCTAATGAAATTTGGCATTTTTTTATGTGAATATTGGCAAGTAATTACAGTATTCAAGGTACCTGTGACAGTGATCAGGAGAAACCGCAGATATTTTTGCATCACATGGCTGTTGTTTTCCTGCATCATTAGATATTGTTTACATTCAACACCACTGCAAAAGGTGATAATTAGACCTGCAAATAGATCTTATTGCATACAGTAATAAAGAGTATATTATGTCACCAACTGTTTTTTTTCACATTTTGACATTAGTACTTAAATGCATTTGGTTTTCTTTGTATCCCTATGTTTTTTATTTTATGCTTTTAAAAACATTGTTGTGAGAAGGCATTATAAAACTTTACCTGACTGCAAAGGGGTTCATGCAAAAAATATGAGAGACCCTTACTTTGAGTAAGGACCTTGGAGCCTTTCCCCCCTCTGTGGAAACTTTGTTATTTGCAATATAAATTCTTTCTGCTTTTCTGACACGGGGATCCCACCAGTCCCTTTTTATGGGGGAGAACTTGGAGTGGTTCTGCCGTCAGTTTACACAGTGAGATCTTGCACCATATGCAACTCTAGCGGCTGGAGTGATGACTCTGCCAAAACGGTTGGAAACACGGAGAAACAGAGAGCTGGTGGCTGGGCCATCTTACTGGGAGAGGGGACTTCCGTCAAAGTGTCTCATGTTGCAGACTGCTGTCCTTCCTTCTTGGCTATGCTGCTTCTGAACTCCCATCATATTAGCAAAAAATTTTACCAAACTAGAACCCCCCCCCCCCCCCGCCGACAGGGATGCATGAGTCGGCCTTTCTTCCGGCTATCTTGTTTGGTTGAAGGACGGCAGTAGGATGGAAGAGGAAAAACAGATGTTTGGGGCCAAAGGGTCTTCCCATCTCACAACGTAAGCCCTCACTGGTGGTGTGACCTGGGGTTCGTAACACATTGTCTCTAGACTGCGGTTTCCTTATATGGAAAAGAGAGGCCTGTTCTGATTCTGAGGGGTCCTGAGGGCTGGTGAAGATGGAGCAGTGTTTCAGGGTACGAGATTTTTCCTCTCGTGGCTCTGGTCCTCTGACAGCCCAGGCACGTGGTGAGAGGAATGAGGAGAATGGCCAGAACTGTGCTCCTCGGGAAGCCGACCTGGAGTGCTGCATGGTCTGCCATGTGAGGAAGAGCCACAGGAAGCCTACTTTTGGGTCTTCAAAGATGAAAATTGAACAGTGTCATCAGTGAGGCAGTGCAGAGAGCATTTCACAGAGACCTCTGGAAAGCAGACTCTTGGATGGCTGGTCTGTGTCTGTCAGGGTGTGGGAGTAGGTTATTTGGGCCCAAGAATAAGACTAGTTCAAATGATCATTGCTTTTCCTAATGCTTATTTTACTTGCTATAGTCCACCTCTTTTTAAATTTATTTTTTTGGACTACTTATTTTTACTAATTATTATTATTTTCAAAAATTGCTTCTTCTCACACACTCAGCTCTGAAGATGAAAATAAGCTTTCCAGATAAGGTTTCTGTGGCCTTAGTTGGAGAAGTAAACAGAGTAGAAAGCAAAAATGTATGGTATTTGGAGTATAAGCTCCTGGTTTATTGGGTGTACTTGTGAAAATATGTGGTTTCTCAAGCTGCATGTCAATTTATAACAGTATTAAAAAAAAAAAAAAAAAAAGCCCTAGCTGGTGTAGCTCAGTGGATTGCATGTGGGCTGCGAACCGAAGGGTCGCTGGTTCAATTCCCAGTCAAGGCACACGCCTGGGTTGCAGGCCAGGTCCCTCTCTTTCTCTCTCCCTCCCCTCTCTCTAAAAATAAACAAATAAAATCTTTAAAAAGATATTTAAAAAATAAAATACTTGCACTAAAATACTTCATGGAGATACCTTGCCTCAGCAAGCATCGATAGCAGTGGTGTGAGCAGATAAATTTAGCTCCTCTCTTTCTAACAACTGCATCTCTCTGCTCTGGGATTTCGGGAGAGGGAGTGGTTGTTGGACTGGTTTTTGTTTTTTTTTATTTTTTTTTTTAAAGATTTTATTTTTATTTATTTTTAGAGAGAAGGGAAGGGAGGGAGAAAGAGAGGGAGAGAAACAGCAATGTATGGTTGCCTGTCACAGGGCCCTCACAGGGACCTGGCCTGCAACCCAGGCATGTGCCCTGACTGGGAATCGAACCGGGACCGCTTGGTTCCCAGCTCGCGCTCAATCCACTGAGCTACACCAGCCAGGGCCTATGGATTGGTTTTAATGTAGCCAAAAGGTTGGTCTGTTAGAAGTTCCCTAGTTCTTTCTACAGGACTTCACCTAGAAGCATTTTGTTTGTTCTTAAAACACAAAGGCCTTAATTTAGCAGAATCTTTAGTTGATTGCTATTTTTGTATAATCTACATTTAGAAAAAAAAGGTAAATGCCAATGAAGTATTCTATTACTGGTACTTTGTTCAAGAAACCACCTTTCATATTATGGTTTGGAATTAGTGGAAAAGCTGTTTAATCTTCTGTCCCTATTTTATGACTAAACTTTATGACTATGCTTTATGGCTATAATTAACATTCAGAGAAGACCGAAGGTACGGCAAAACCTCAAATCATTGAAGATCCAGAAAGGTTTGAGAACAACAAAGTTTGAAACTCAGTTTTTTTCTTGCTTAACAATCCTCTTTATCAAATCTCATATTTAACATGCTGATTGACTTCAGTTTTACTACCTTTTTTGAAAAAGAGTCAAAGTTTTTGTAAGCTAGGTGCTTGAACGGCATGGTATCTGACTTCCCACGTAGCAGGAAAGACAGTACATGCAAGCTTTAGGTATATTTTGCAGGCTGTAATATAAATTTAGATTTAGTCATCAATGTCACAAAGGAATTAATATCCATTTTATTCTTAATTTATTTGGCTTGAGTGTTCTATAGAAGAGAATAAAATTATGCTCAGGAAATATCCAACTGGCTAAAGGAAGAAATTTCCCCATACTTTTTTAGTTTCGGAATGCAAAGATTTCTGGGAAGAAAACAAGAAAGTGAAACAAACTTTTTATGATTTTAGTAGCTGACCTTCATTCTTTTGGGGGCAGCAACGGTGGGCTCAGAGAACTCTTCTGATTATTGGTGCATGCAATTCCCATGACTCTTGATAGGATTTCTGGAATATAACAATTTAATCACTAGATATGGACTGGACAAGGAGTGGTATGACATTTGTTTATTATTTCATTCTACTTGAGAATCTGCAGGAATATTATTCACAACTCTGGACTTTCTTTTTCCACCCATGTAGCATCTCCTTCAGCTTTATTACTTTATGTCTGTAACAAGATGAGTGATAAAATTAAATGCAAAATGTTTTTCTCTTTGCCCTTACTGGTGTGGCTCAGTGGATTGAGCACCGGCCTGCGAACCAAAATGTTTTTCTTTGCACTCTGGGAGAGAGGATCTAGTGTACAGCTCAGTGAAATGAAGCAGTAAGCTTCATACATTTGTTCAAAATGTACAAAAATACATCATTTTGTAAATGAACTTAAAGTTTTGTCCTTGAAATAAAGCCCGCTTGATTATGGTGTATAATCTTTTTAATGTATTGCTGGATCGAGTTTACTATATTTTGTTGAAAAGTTTAGCATCAATGTTCATCAGGGATGTCGATCTGTAATTTTCTTCCTTTGCAGCGTCTTCATGTGGTTTTTGAGTTAAGGTAATGCTGGCCTTGTAAAAAGAATTTGGGAGTTTTCCCTCCTCTTGAAGTTTTTGGAATAGTTTGAAAAGGATAAATGTTAGTTGTTCTTTGAATATTTCATAAAATTAAACTTTCAGGCCATCTAGTCCAGGACTTTTGTTTTTGGGGGGTTATTTGATTATTGCTTCAATTTCACTGGTTGTAACCTGTCCACTCTCCTTGGCTGCCAGGTTACATCGATGTTGCGCAAACTGTTCTCGTTATATTAACAATGGCTGGACTTTTTCTGGACAGACCTCTTAGAAGTCTAATGAGCTCTGATCTCACACTTTGACCCTTTGTTTCTATGCCAGTCACCCAGAGAACTGAGCAGGAGTTTTACTCTACAGTACCTTGGCCATGCTCCTTGTTCTGTGTGCTATTCTTCTGTGTCCTCAAGGTATATTATTCTTTTTACCCACTTTAGAAATCAGCAATTTCTTACCCTCCTTAAATCAGGTGAGGACAGCCAAATGCAGCTTTATTAAAAATGTTAATTTCCCATCTATTCAAAAATGTTTATCAATGGGCCAGATACTGATGTACATGCTGAAAATGCGGCAGTGAACAGAATGGACACAATGCCTGTCCTCATAGATGTTATGATTTACTTGGGAAACAGGCACTAATTAAATGAAAAATTGTATATCTTAAGCCCTGGTTGGGTGGCTCAGTCAGTTGGAGCATTGTCCCATGCACCAGAAAGTCATGGGTTTGACTCCCCGTCAGGGGACCTACCTAGATTGTGGGTTTGATCCCCAGTCAGGTTGTATACAAGAGGCAACCGATCAATGTTTCTCTCTCGCATTGATGTTTCTCTCTTTCTCTCTCTAAAAAATCAATAAACAAGCCCTGGTCAGATAGCTCAGCTGGTCAGAGTATTGTCCCAATATACCGAGGTTGTGGGTTCGATCCCCAGTCAGGGCACATACAAGAATCAACCGGTGAATGCATAAATCAGTGGAAGAACAAATTCATGTTTCTCTCTCTCTCTCCCTCTCTTTCTCTCTCTGTGTCTTCCTTCCTCTCTTTCTTTAACAATCAATCAATGAAATTTTAAAATCAATACACATATCCTCAGGTGAGGAATAAAAAATTGTAAAACTTTAAATTGTTGTAAGAATTATGGTGGAAAATGTAATATACAATCTTTGATTAAAGATCATAATTGACATTAGTTTGAGAAGTTAGGAAAGACCTTTCTGAGAATGACACTAAGATGATTTGAAGGATGAGGAAGAATTAGCCTAAGGAGTGAGTTGGAGAGAAGATTGCTCCAGGCAGACAGAGCACAAGTATGAAGGCCCTGGGGAGGGAAGGAACTGGAAGCATTCAAGAAACAGAAAGGACGTCAGTGTATTTGGAGCACTGTGTGTGTGGTGTGGGAATAACGGTTATGGGATAAGTCTAGAGCTATGGCCAGGAGCTGAATTATGCAAGGCATGTGGTCCATTTTAAGGCTTTTGAATTTTATCCTAAGAAGAGTAGCAAGCCACTGCAAGCTTTTAAGCAAGAGAATGACATAATAGGATTTAGGTAGGCAAAGATCACGCTGCTTACTTTGTGGAAAGTCATCTGGAGGAGAAGGCAAGAACAAAAAATGGGGTATTAGTGCTTTAACCCAAGACAAGGTCGTGGCAGCTTGAACTCCAGGGCTATTGTGAAGATGAGCAGAAGTTACTAGTTTCAGACATATTTTGTCAGTAAAATAGATAGGATTTGAAAATGGCCTGGATGAGGAGATGAGGAAGAAGGAAGTGATGAGTGTGACTTCCAAATTTTTATCCAGTGCAATTATGTGGTAGAAAAGATTCCACTTACTGAAATAAGGAAGGATTTGAGAAAATTAGAAGGGGAAATAAAATTGTGATTTTAATATTTTGTGGTTCAAATGTACTTGAGACATTATAGAGGTGATGTTAAAGACTTAGGTGTTATGTAAGGGTCTCTATTTAGAAATACAATTTGAAAATGTATCAGTATATAGGTGCCTTTTAATGCCATATGAGTATATAAAATTCTACTGGTAAATAGTGTATAGTAAGAAAGACCCAGGACTGAGCCCTGAGGAACTCTAAACTTTAAAAGTCACGTAGAGGAGGTTCCATGCACGAGCCAAGAAGGTGCAAAGAAGAGAAATAAAAAGGCTTCCAGAATGTGGTGTCAGAGAAAGGACTAAAGAGAGAATTTCAACAAGAAGAGAGAGGTCAGCTTAATTGAATGTGGTTGGTAGTATAGTAAGATGGAAACTTAATAGTTTAGAGATCTTTGGTGATTTTAATAAGGATCATTTTGGAAGTGGAGGCAGGACAGATTATATTAAACTGAATAATAAATGGACAGTGAGATAAGGAATATAGAAGGTGTAGAAAAACTTCTAGGGAAAGATTGGCTTTAATGGGAAACTTAGTGAGGAATGGTTTCTGATGGGAAATGTGGGGAATTCTCCTCTCCTGAGAGGAATTTTAAAAGATGAGCGATACTAAAGCATGTTTGAATATTGATAGGAAGAAGCTGAAGAGAGGAAGTATTTGAGGGTGCAGGAGAGAGGGGTTAGTGCTGGAGCAGCCTCCCTGAGAAGGTGCAAGGGAGTGGTAGATTAAGAGTGAATCATACCAAAATTCCATGGAGAACAGGGCTGGGATATTGCTAGGTAGGCGTTATAGAAGCAGAGGGGCAAGGGATTTGCAGGTATTTGCCAAGGAGTCATTTTAATCCCAGAACAGAGATTTTTATCTGGGTAAGAAAGGAAGTGAGGACATGAAGGAATTAATAAATAGAGAGAAGTAGAGAACTCAGTGGATTCAAAGACTTGATGAAGACAATGAACTACTGCAGTGAGTACATTGGACAAGAATTCTTACATTGGACATTAGCTTAACCCATGCATATCTGGTTTGTTTCCTTTTTTCTTCAAAATTCCCTACCTTCTTTTCTGCATTATGTTTTGCAAAATATCTTTAGGACTCCTCCACAGAAGTCCTCATGTTTACAAACTATAGTAGAATAATCAAACAAGTCAGCCCATTTCTTATTTCACTCAGTCTTGCTTGCGGTCCTAACAAATATGTTTTTGACATGAGGAGCATTGATCATTGATACGTGTCTGTTGGAGAAAAATACATATTGGAATGCAATGATCTTTTCATTTAATTCTACTCTAGTTACATGCCTGAATTTATGTAGTCCCCCCACTAGCAAATTGTGTAAAAATCACATTTTAATGCTTTTACTATATAGACCCACTAAACCCAAATGTGTTGCCTGGCTGGGGCCAAACTGTGCCCTAATTACTAATTTTTTAATATTGATTTCTCCCAAACCTAGGTCCCTGACCTTCACGCTTACATTTAACTACTTGTTGAGTGCCCATCAGCTGACTGGCAATGTGCTAAATGCTAGGAATCAGGAAATTTAAAAAACTAATTTGCTTTGGGGCAGGCATACAAATTACAATTTCTTATAGTAAGTGCTCTAAATAGGTACTTCTTATCAAAGACTAAGGGAACACAGAAGAAGGCAGCAATTGATTCTACCTTGGTAAAAGTGTTAGAAAAGGCTGCACTCAGGAAACGATTTTTGAGAAGGGCTTTTAAGGGTGAGTAGGAGTAGGTGTTAAAGGCATGTGTGTGAATAATGTTTGCAACGTGGGGAGGAATCTGTTGTGTTTTGAGACTGAGGTGCGTGGGCCTAGCAACAGGGTTTCAGTTTGGGAAGTTAGGCTTTGCCAAATTCAGAAGAGAGTTATCGGTTAATAATTTGCATATTATTTTATAGGACGAAAAGCTATGAAATCCTTTAAAATAGAGGACAGATTTGATCTGTTTTGTTTTTTGTTCCCTATTTCTGTTTTCCTTCTACTCTTAATATATTTCTGTTAAGTAACTATTTTTCACCTCAGCCAAAATTATGCCTCAGAACTGACACCACTAAACTCCAGATGCCTCAGTTTGCTGCCAGCTCTGATTGTCCCCGCTGGCCTTTTCGTCTCTGCTGCCTGAGAAAGCGAACCTTCTTGACAGAGCTGGGACACAAAGCCCCGGAATAGTTCTTTACCACCCCTGCTTTTTTAAGTAAAACTCCTGAGTGGGTGGGTCTGATGGTCTAGGTTTGACCATGTGACTGCCCCCTAGCTGCAAGAGAACCCCGGATAATGAATTTCCCGCATTTCTAGTTTCCATACTAGGAAGCTGTCTTTGTTTTGCACCAAGATTCCTATAAGGAAAGACTTTCTAAACATAAGTAGAGCTGTAGCGAAAGATCAGCCAAATAAATGAAAAAAGAGAAATATTTACTAGACTACATTTATGGATGAGGAAAGTAACTTGTCTGGTCACAGAGGTGCTAATAGTGAAGGCAGGACCTAAACCTAGGAACTGTAATTCCTGAACTCACACTCCGAGTGACTACATCCATAATTAAACTGTTGGGTGATAAAGACTTCGACAAAGTGTGCACATGGGTGATAGTGATGTACTGGAGAGAAGAAGGAAACAGTCAAAGTAATGGGCCCATGCAGGAGTCAAATCAGTACTCATGACCTCACCTGGGGGGCATAGGTTGTTGCAGCCACAGTCAAGAACAGAACAAGGGGAGTTCCTGCTCAGTTCAGAGCAGCTAATTCAGCAACTCACCCTTAGCACCAGGGCCAATGTCCCTGAAAATGACTTCGGACACCATTCTGGTGTGTCCAGTGTTTTGGCGTCTCCAGACCGCACTGGAAGAAAAAGAGTTGCCTTGAGCCACACATTAAATACAGTGTGACACATAATCACACACAAAAAAAACTCATAATGTTTTAAGTAAATTTACGATTTTGTGTTGGGCCACATTCATAGCCATCCTGGGCTGTATGAGGCCCGTGGGCCGCAGGTTGGACCCCCTGACAGGGTCCAGCACAAATAATGCCCCCTTTTTTATTATAAAATCTTTTATTACAAAAGCTTGCAATTCTGTAACATAACAATATCACACTCAAGCATATCATATGACATTTTAGTTGAAATGCTCAAATTCAAACTGTAAGTTATTACACCCATATTATTGCCCTACCAACCCCACTGAAGCAGGCGTTGACTTGGGCTGGACCCTGCATTTCCACTAGACATTTGCCCTTTCAGCCCCACTCTGAGCCCCTAACTCCCTGGTACCCCTGCAACCGGGTTTTCTGTGATGTTCTTCCTGGTCACTAAGAATAAGATCCTAGGAGATTTACAAGGCTTTTTATGGGAGAAAAACGTCAATGTCAGTCACATATACCAGATGCAAGAGCAAGAACAATGAAAGTGTGTCATTTGAGTTAAAGCCAAATCTAGTCATCAGATGCTTCTAAGAAACTATTCCCCTTTTCAATAATTTTTGAATGTTTTGGATCCTTCAAAAAAATTAGTTGAAAAATTTCTTGTAAAAATCAGTCATGTGCTGCAATATGTCCTCCGGGGTACACAAATATTGAGGCTCAATTATATAATTCTAGTTTTTTTTTTAAAGCTTGAAAAACAAAACAAAGGAAAAAGGAAAACCTTGCAATTAGTCCCTATACTTCATCCATTTATCAAGTGTTCACTGCTCAGTGACTCTTTAGTGTCTGTGGAATGTGATACCCCTAGATTTGGGAATGAAGATTTCCCAAAGTGCATTTTCTTCCCTGGTTTTTACCTCACGGCATTGTCCAGCTACTGATATTAAAATTTCTTGGAGAGTTCTCTACCTACCTAGAGGTCCTTAGTGTCTGAAAACAGCAAAACTTCTAGTTGAATTTTGTAAGTTCAAGGCCATTGCTGAGTGCTTTCAATAATAAATACTTTTTATTCCTTTCATAAGGAACTGTCCTTGCGGAAATTAGAAGACTCCTAGCACTTGAGAAAAATATATACCTAGACATCAAATAGTTGTGAAATCCTTCAACTTTGACACTGTGCTATTTATTAGTATTGCTCATGAGTCTGAATGCAGGCCTTCCATTTTCTTTCAGCCACGGCCAAAATTTATCTTTCATTTCTTCTGTTTCCCACAATTATATACCTCTAAACATTATCAGAATTGTCCTCAGGCATCTAAACTTTAAATGAGATTGTAAATTTTCCGTTTGGGCCTTGTTTCATTAAACAAATATGTGGGTGCTACATGATTTTGCAGTAGATACTGTTTATGTGGGAGTTGGATTTGTAGTGTGTTTACAGCTAAAGAGAAAAAAATGCAACACTTTATTGGGCATGTACTAGCATGTGGGTGAGGTTGAAGAAAATAATTGAGTGTTGAAATCAAATACATGCCTGGGAAAATATTCCTTTCTAATGAGGCCGGCAGGGAAGGCCCACAGCTGGCACACATGGAGATCTTTAAGGGTTAGCGTTCTTTTTCAGAATGTTTCCGCAGGATGCCCAACCTCCTAACTGGAGCTAATCGCCCCAGAAGAATTCAAGGCGAACTTGTACTTCAGAAGCAAGACATTTCATCCCCAGACAACGGCCATGCGTCTTTACTCTTTGTGTACATCATCTCTTCCATGCTTCTAAAAGCCATTCATCCATCACCTATCTGCCTATCTATCTATCTGTCATTAATCTACAGTCAGTTCTCATCATTCATGGTAGTTATGTTTTATCAAGTCACTGCATTGAATTAGTGAATACTGAACCATTGTTTCTAAGGGAAATACTACTGCAAGCCACTGGTCACATTCTCACCAACTTGTCAGTACAGACCTTGTTTCACGTGTGTTTGTGTTTAAAGGCAGCACATTCCATATATATATATATATATATATATATTTGAATCAACAATGTATATATAGTTGATTCATTGCCATTGGACTTACATCAAGCAGCACTATAACTCATGGCTGAATCAAGCTTTTATAATATATATTTTCTACATAATGCACATCATAGTCTTTATTTATATATAAATTTTTATTTTTCAGTTACAGTTGACATACAATATTATATTAGTTTTAGTTGTCCAACATAGGGATCAGACATTTGTATACCTGGCGAAGTGATCACCCAGGAAGTCTAGTATCCACCTGACACCATACATAGTTATTAACATATTATTGACTATATCCCTATGCTATTATAAGGACATCATAGTCTTCCTGAGCTTAGCAATCACTGACAGCATTTCAGGACTGTGCTTGGGGACCATTTTAAGCAGTGAAATTGCCAACAGAAAGCACATAAATGTATGACCACTAGAACACAAAAGGACATTTGTTTGACTACAGCTGGGAACATGCATGTCATGTGGCTCAGATTTTTTGTTGCTCATACTGCACATCTGTGAATAACCATGAGAGAACCTCAAGTATTGATTTTAGGTAACAAATTTTACTGAGCAGGCGAATTTGGATATAGAGAATGATATCTATGAATGATGAGGATTGATTGTATCTCTTCTCTCTCTCTCTCTTCCTCTATCCATCCATCCATCCATTAATTTATTTTCAAGTCCTAATAAAAATTTCTGATCACTTTATTTTGGGTAATCTACGTTACAAATGTGACATATGTTATTCCAGTTTTAAGACTTTAAAATATACAGTCCTGAGATCTGGAACTTGCAGATCTTCTTCACCGCTATATTCCCAGTCCTAAAAACAGGGCATGGCACAGAGCGGATTCTCAATAAATATTTATCGAGTGGCTCAATGAGTGATTTGTAATGGCTTTTGTTACATAGAATAACATGGTTTTCTTACTCTCATTTTGACCTCAAGTAGAAACATTTCAGTAATCTGAAAATGTCTCTAGAATGTAGATTATTTTTTCAGTCGATCTTCAGAGAAGAGGATTAAAATAAAATAATTAAACAATTATGATCTATGGAATCATTGAAGCCCATCTTATCCATCTACTTAGGCAGAAAAATGTCTGTCTCCAAATTTCCTCATCATCTCCTACTTCCACCCCAAATTAAGAATATGCAGCTTTTGCAAATATTTTTGTCAATATTTGAAAAGCTCTGCCACCTGAAAAACCTTATTTTTTTGAATTTGTTGTATTTATTCAATCTGTCTTTTAAAAAATTTATTGTTGTTCAGTTACAGTTGTCCTGCCTTTTTTTCCCATCGCTCACCCCAACCCTGTCCCCTCCACTCCCACAGTCAATCCCCATCATTGTCTGTGCCCATGAGTCTTCTATTTACGTTCCTTTGCTTTCCCCTTCCCCTTCTTTCCCCCATCACCCCTCCCCCAACCCCTCTGGTCACTGTCGGTTTGTTCTTTATTTCCATGTCTCTGGTTCTATTTTGTTTGCTTGTTTGTTTTGTTTATTAGGTTCTGCTTATAGTTGAGATCATATGGTATTTGTCTTTCACCACCTGGCTTATTTCACTTAGCATAATGTTCTCCAGATCCATCCATGCTGTCACAAAGGGTAGGAGTTCTTTCTTTTTGCTGTGTAGAATTCCATTGTGTAAATGTACCACAGTTTTTTGATTTCCTCATTTACTGATGGGCATGTAGGCTGTTTCCAGCATGTGGCTATTGTAAATAATGCTGCTATGAACATTGGGGTGCATAGGTTCTGTTGAATTGATGATTCAGGATTCTTAGGGTATAGTACCAGCAGTTTGGGATTGCTGGATCAAAAGGCAATTCCATCTTTAGTTTTTTGATGAAATTCCATACTGTTTTCCATAGTGGCTGCACCAGTCTGCATTCCCATCAACTGTGTACTAGGGTGACTTTTTCTCCACAACCTCACTTGTTTGTTGATTTGTTTTTGATGGCTGTTCTGACCAGTGTGAAGTGGTATCTCATTGTAGTTTTAGTTTGCATCTGTCTAATGGCTAGTGATGCACATTTTTCATGTATCTATGGGCCCTCTGTATGTCTTCCTTGGAGAAGTGTCTGTGGCAGTGATTTCCACACGCGTGTAAACACGCAGTCCTGAGAACTTACACGTTTTGAGCACAGCTCCGTGTGATTCCTGTGTGAGCAAGTGTGGATCATGTCTGTGGGATGGGAATTCTCTAATAGGAATTTGGCAAAGGTGTATCTTAAAAAATTCTGGCTTGCTGATCTCTGAATATTGCTTTAACCTGGTCGTGTCTGCCACCGGATCTGAATCAACATCCCAATGCCTTGCTATGAGTA